>JABSTQ010008788.1:0-27869 GCA_013358835.2 Ixodes persulcatus
CTTGGCTGCGATAAGCACCAGTTTAAAAATCTGATATATAGGTCCTTGGCTATTAGGCCTAGCACGGTGACTGTACTCTTGTTGGAACTCCCATTTCCTGGGCTTTCGGACGGCCTTTTTTAACTATCAACCGTCTAAGAATGGGAGAGAATCCCGTAAAGAACACTTGCCCTGGGATAGAAAACTAAACTGGGCTGCAAGCGGCTGCTCTGTGGACATGATACTAGCGCGCCTAGGCATATGACGCTTTAGAATGAATTGGCACTGCCAAGTGAAGCACGGGTCGTCAATCGCGTCCCTTCTTAAACAGCAGAAGTTCCCAATGCAACCTTGTTTTCTATCGTTTCACTCGCAGCATACAGTGCTTAACAGATGATCCACCTTTCTTCGGCTCAGGTAGCAGAAGACGCGACGGCGTCTTGTTTCCCGCAGCAAATGGCACTCTGGGGCAGACAAACCCTCCAACTTTACTCACGTTAGCAGGCGACGTGTCTGTTAAAGAAATGTCAGCTCCTTCAGTACAAGCCTGCGGAGATCTCAATCTCACAAAACACCAAAATCTGACCGTTGGTACAATATGTCAAGGTACAAACACAAGCTTCACAGCACGGCGCCGGAGCGAACTTGCTGCAGATAAAACAAGCCTCTAAGCGGTCCGTCGAGCCTCTCCAAAGTAGGAGAGCACCACGGCCGTTCTTGGCAGCATGCAATGCTTTCCCACAGCATTACGATAAAGTTTTGCGACCAGTAGCATATTGAAGAACTCGGTCACTACTATAATTGTGCATGTGTCACTACGAAGATTATGGAGCTAGCTAAATTGAGCAACTGCACGCAAGCTATTGTGGTAGAGCATGCTAACAGAGGGCAGATCAAAAACGTGTGCTAGCACATCATCATGAGTTTAGATGAAAAGGAAAAGTCAAAATAATACTTACTGCATTTCTGCAAACTTGATGCTCTGAACGAAGGCCAGTCAGGGTCTGGTGCTTGGCCCGCTCGCACACGAGACAAGATGTCCGCCCCAGACATTTTGCTTGGCCTCACGCCGTAGTTTCATAGTCACGTCGAACCACAACAGAGGGACGGGCGCCACCGTTATTTTGTCATTCTCTTCGATGAATTGTACTGCTCCTCACTAGAATGAAAGGCGTGGTCAGACATGATATTCACTCAAGATACTTCACACTCTAACGTCTTCGCAACCTTTAGCGTACATTATAATAACTCCATGGCTACATCCCCATGCGTGGCCACAATGAAACACGATGACGTCGCATTCCGGTATACGCCAAGTAATAGAAGTAGCGGTAAAAGAGAAACAAACGGTGCTCATTACGCGTAAAGGTCTGTTTACACCATGCTTTGTAGCTTTTTACTTGCAACGGTTTCGTGATACCGAGGTTTTGCGCGAGTAGCTTATTTACATCCAGTTTTTCAAGCGACGGCATTGGCGTTTCGACTATACTCCGTTTATCCTTAAAGGGATACTGAACCAAAGAATTTAGTGTCCATAATAAGTGGCGCACGTTCTTTCCACGAGCCAGCAGCCACCGATGTACGCGAGCACACGCAACAAAAATGACGTCAAAGACCTCCATTCGCGCTTAAGAGGCAAGTGAAATGCAAGGGCTTCGGGCCAAGGGAGAATAAATACAGGCTTTTCATCTCTACAAGTGAAAGCTACATGCTTGTTAGACAAATTAATCGGTTACCTTTTACACCAGGCACCACTGTGTAGATGAAAAAATTGTCTTTATTCTCCTTTGGCCCGAAGCCCATTCATTTCACTGTCATCTTAACCGCGAATGGAGGTCTTTGACATCATTTTTGTTGCGTGTGCTCGCGCCCACAGGCGGCTGCTGTCTCTTGGAAAGAACGTGCGCCACTTATTATGGACACTAAATTCCTTGGTTCAGCATTAAGCTGGGACTAGAAGATCTGCCTTGAACGCGAGCTTTCTGCCCTTAATAACACAAGTTCGAACGCGCAGCCACGCGCAACCAAAGCACTGCAGAAGCCAGCGAGCTCGCACTGAAGGCGGATATTCTAGTCTCAGCTTAGGGGCGAACGGAGTATACATTCCTTGCACATGACGACACGCTATGTAAGGACGGGGCCCTGTGCCATGCTGGTGGTGGACTTCACAACGCGCGGGTGCTCTTACCAAGGCGTAGGATGCCGCTAACTGCTTGGAAATACAGCCTATTTTCATCGAAGGTACCTAGTTTTGTTTGATGTGAACTTGGAAAAACGTTCCGAGCTTACGATGATGACGTTTAGCCAGTACGTGCGGAATTTTTCAGCATTGGTGCGATTGCGCTACGAGCAGAAAGTTTCGATATGCCGCTAAGTAACAATGCAAAAAAAAGTCGCGTCGCAAAAAAAAAGAAAAGAAAAAAAAAACGTTGTATTGCGCGCCGCAAAATTTGACGAGCTTCTCTAGGAGGCGCCTGTAGAAACATTGTTACGACTTTGCGAAGTATAGTAAGCAACGCAAGGTTACCGTCATAATCTAAACCCTGATGCAAGGATAAATAAAATAACGGACAATCGTCTCGCGGACGGAACAAACCGATGCCCCGGCAGCGGCGTCTCGGCAAGCTTGCATGCCTCCTCCTACACGGCGAGGTCGCCCCCGGAGACCGCCTTGATCTCCGGACACCGCGCGGTGCTAGTCACCAGTGCTGAAACCCCTCTATCCCATCCCATCACATCCCATCCCCCTCCCCAACCCCCCCCCCCCCCCCACCACTCAAAGATTAAGCGCGACGATGGCACGACGAGCTAGCGGGACGGTGAGACGACGCTCCTGACGCCCGATTCCTTCTATTTCTATCTTCTCCCCCACTCACCCCCACTTTTCTCCCCTCACTCTACCCCAACAGTCAGTGACAAATCGGACAAATGCGCCTAGCGCGCGTACACGATTGACTTTATTTCCCTCCCTCATTTCACTTCAACGCTTACGAACAACGCACGGAGGCCGCCGCCGACCGATCGCCGTTTCGCCGGGCTCGCGGCGCGACACTCGCCCGGGAGCCCCGAAGGTGCGCTCGAAGCGTGGAAACGGCGCGATGCAACGAAAGGACAAGGGCATCTACACCACGAACGGGCAAAATCCGATGCAAAAACGTGCGCGAACGTAAACGGTAGAAAAGTGCCGTCGCTCGCCCCGCTCGCCCCTATGAAATAATCCGTGGCCGCCTCCCTTTCCTGCTGCTCGTAGTTTCTTTTACTTGACGGCTACTCCGTCTCGCGGGACATGCCGACGAAATGATCGAGTTGGTTCACTAGGAATACGTAGGACCAAACCGACAGAACAGGAACATCAAAATCAAAGCACGGGCGGGTAACTTCGAGCGATTTCTGCCCCGCTTAGATTTACATGCAGCGCTTTCACTCAAACCACGGTCACATACAAATGTTTAACCCTGGAGCCACCGTACCTGAACCATGCCGCGAACCACGCCAACGCTTAACCAACGCATACGTTGTCATGCTCGCCATTTTGGTTTGCTTACCTTGTCCGGCTTTGGATTGGATGCTGGATCGGCTTTCTCGCAAAGTCTATCAACGGCTGGCTGGATGCTGGATGAGGTCTGTTCTAGTCTAAACTCGAAGTTGCAAATATATAATTGTGCTACTCTGCTACTCTAAAAAAAAAAAAAAAAAAAAAAAAAAACGTGGAGAGGAAGGAATACACGTCGTTTCGACGAAGTGCAATCTGGGAACTAGTTGGCCACTCAGTTTCGGTTTCGATTGAGCAGCTTCCTTTCATGCAATCACGCCGTGACCGAATGCGCCGCTTGCGTTTTCGATTAATATCTGACTTTTCACGAATGTACAATACATTCATTCTCGAACGATACAAAACGAAAACTGGGGCAATTTCCTTGGTTCCCGAAACACCGGATATTGTGCGTGCGTGTGCAAACGTAGTAAGACGTGGCTTAGTCCCCTCACCCACGAGTGCATCTTTGAGCTCAATTTTAAAAATCCCGTCTAGTGCCAGTGAACTACAACTGAAATTTGCTCACCTTGAGCCTTACAAGTATTTTGTTTCCAAACGACCGCTTCTTGTTTGCTTCATTGGGCGAAAAGCAAGCTGCATTCTCACAGGAGTATCAAAGGTGAGCCCAGCGTTGACAATACATTCGACCTCACTACTGCACAAAAATTACTATGATGTCTTCCTCGTGTCATCATATATCGCCCACTCCAATCTTACGCTGATAGTAGATTAGTTTTTCGCAAACGCTGAGGTCGGCTACCTACGACGAAGGCTCTAACAAGCGTCTCCTACTCCTCGCTAAGCCTTTTTGGACGAGCTTTTACTGACGCCCAAGATCTGTGTCTGAACGGTGTGTCTGAAATTATCTCGGCATACTCAGTCAGAAAGTAAGCAAACACAAAAATATTACGGCCATTAGCAACCGTCATATACGCTTTGAATAATTTCGTTCCTTTGGCGCACCGCATAGAGGTTCACGCCCGTCCGGCGCACTTACGGCGAACGGTGCGACATTCTTCACACAATTGCTCGACTTTTGCTTTCTTAAAACGGTTTGTATGTGGAAATGTGCCTATATGATTGTATAATAACTTTATCTGCGTACGCGATGTTGAATATTAGTGGAATGCAAGCGGGTGGGGACTTAGCTTCGTGCAGTGCTGCGGGTCAGTACAGATAAGAGATAAGAAGTGTGTTCAAATTGAGCTTTTCAATGGCGCCTCCAAGTTTCACCTCACGTACTCAGGCGTATTAAGAAAAACAGTAGTTGCAAAAAAATTATATTTCGTCTATGGAAGCGTAAAACAAACAAACTTCCTGACCAGCTGTAAAGGTGCGAGCTCGGTTTATGCAAACTTATTGGTCGTTACTAGCTTGTTGACTCGTACACAAGCAAGATACCCGAGCTACGCAGCGTCGAGATTCCCAGCTCGGGCTCGTCCACGTACCTCGAAACGCTAACAGAAAGGCTCGATCGTGTACGAAAATACAACAAGCATGTGTGAAGACAAGCTATACGTCTCGGGATTGTGCTATAGCTTCGAGGTCTGGCCATTTAGGTTAGTTTAGAGACCAAAAATGATGCTCTCGAGACCAGAAAACGTGAGATCATGGCCGTTAATTGTCCGCGCTCTCTGTATAATCTCTTATCGATGTGTCGATCAAAACCGAAACCATGCCACTCTCCTTCCTGGCCAACTAGTTCCCAGAGTGCAACGCGCGCCGTGTTGCATGCGGGGGTTTATGGAAGTCAAGTAGTCCATAGAATCCCCTAGCAGTGGTAGCGAGAAGCAGATCTGGTTTTAATAAGCGCGTAAGAGTTAAATGTAGTAACCCTTTCTGGTTGAAAATAGGGTGCACGTGATGTTTCGATTATGATCATACAGAAAGATGTAAGAAACGAATGTGCTGCCCAAACTGTGTCTTCCTCGGACAGAACGCTCGGACCCGGAGTACTCCGCGCAGCCTTTCTCGGGGGAGTACGATCTGTAGTCACTCGCAACATTTCAGTTTCGTTATCAACGTTGCCGCGGGGGAATGAAGGAGTTTCGCTGCTTTTTTGTTTCGGTTGCTGGATGGACTCTCTTGCTGTGCTTGCTTTCGTTCCTCTTGTCATGACCGACTGGCCCGAGCATACTGCGGCGATGACATCGTAGCAGTTAATTTCAGGAGGTCTATAATAAAACGCAGTAGCAGCGAAATCAGCGACAGCGGCGAAGATAACAGCTTCGCTCCAGCTCGAATGACGACGAGGCAGCCGTTCTCGGCGAAGTCTTTGCCGACTCATTTGCCTTGCCGGCGAAGAGGCCCAAGATATGACATACGTCGAAGACGTTGTGCGCGCCTATTCAGATGAAGAGCTAGGTATGTCGTTTGCTAGAAGACAATACGCCAAATACTCCGCAGATGAAGCTCGCCTTCGAAGATTACGGTCGCTTTACGGCATACGTGTTTGGTATTGCTTAATAGACCCTTTGCAAAACGTACAGCGCTACGACGGCAGGGAAATTTGGGAACCGTCGGTACAGATCACGCGCACGAGCTCTCTCGTCGCGCCTCCGCGACTGCGCGCGCGTCCCGGCAGCTACCGCCAGCAGCCGTTGCAGCCATCCCGCCGAGTCGTGCGTCGTTGCCGGCGTACCGTATCTGTGGCAGCGTAAAGCCATCGCGATAGGTGAACTCATTTCAATACGTTATTCGTCGTAACTTACCTTCATGTATTGAAGTGTCACCGAATCCATTTAGATTGCACCGCAACCCTGGCAGGTTTCGACCAGGTTCGACAAGGCGTTGGTGTAGCAGACGACAGAGCCGGTACAAAGGAGACGGACGAGAAAGGGGCAGCCGTCGGCTCGTCGCTCGCCCAACTCGGCTGCTCTGTTGCCGTGGCTACCTGTGCCTGCTCGCGTAAGCCACGTGGTAGCGGGAGGAGGGGCGTACCGAGGACTCCCATTATTTGTCGCGCGGCGCGCGCGGGCTTTTGGGATTTTTGCAAAGGGTCTATTCCATCCTACGGCTCGTACAAAAGCACTTGTAGTTGTCTTCATCGGGTTTATATAACTGTAAGGAAAAATAAATAGTGTCTCAAAGTCGGGGGCACCGTTAATCAAGTAGTAACAATCAACATTTTTGTCGAAGCATGAATTTGCGATCAGAACTTCATGCTTTCAGCAAGATAGCAATGGAAACCGAAACTGTTAAAAAGCGAGGACAGACGCTATGAAAGCTGTGGCAGCGCGTGCCACTGGGTGAATCGCTCACTGAGGCCGATCGCTCAACGACCGCTAGCGCGGAGCGCTCGGCATCTGCCTGGGGAAAGGGCTGGATCGCGCATCCCCGCTTGGTCGCTGCAGCTGCAGCGCGAGAGTGAAGCCACCGGTCGGCCATCTTGCATGTTGAAAAATCGCGTTTTTGGAGCGTTGCGGAGGCTCGCGGCAGCATGGTGAAGACACGTTTTCTACTCGTTCGTAGTCATTCGTCGAAGAAGCTCTTTAAAACCCTGTGTAAGCCGTCAGACATGGCGTTGAGAACACGTGGAAATATTTACGGAAGCGAAGTGCCACAGTAAAAATGCCCAACTCATCGAAAGCAAGTTTCGCCGCCACGATGCAACGCGCAGGTCACGAGTGACCCGCGCGTTGCATCATTGAACTTTTCCCATAATACAACGTGCGGGACCCTTGTGACGTCCACGTGACGTCACGTGTGACGTCATTATAGGAAATGTCCCATAATGCGATGCGCGGGTCACGAATGAGACGGCACATTGCATTATAGGACGTTTCCCATAACGCAACGCGCGGTTACGCCGACGGCGACGTTGGCGTCGCCGACCCGCGCGTTGCATCATGAGACGCTTCCCATAATGCAATTCGCGGGTCACAAATGAGACGGCGCGTTGCATTATGGGACGTTCCCCATAACGCAACGCGTGGTTACGCCGACGTTGGCGTCGCCGTCGCCTACCGCGCGTTGCATCATGGGACGCTTTCCATAATGCAACGCGCGGGACCCTCGTGACGTCACATATGCCGTCATTATGGGAAACGTCCCATAATGCAATGCGCGGGTCACGAGTGAGACCCGCGCGTTGCATTATGGGACGTTTCCCATAATGCAACGCGCAGTTACGCCGACGGCGACTGCGACGGCGATGCCGCTCAAGCCGGAAACGGGCGCCTAAGAGCTGCGCTCTAAAAAATTAATAGATCATTCCACAGCCATGTTTGATCCCGTCCTATTTAACAAAACTGAAATAAGCCTTTGCTAACTGGTTTAAAAAAGACGCGGTGTTAATATTAGGCTAAGTATAATATTAGGTGTCACCTTTTAGCATATTGAAGACATGTTCAACCGAACAGTCATTTGTAACCATGATATAGTTTCTATATCAGCGAAAAAGCTATGTCGGTTACATATCAAAACTTGCATGGCTCGTATGGCCTGTGAAAGCAGCGAGAAAACGATGTCGGCCAGTCACCGGGAACTCCGTGGCTGAACTGGCCGGTGATTACAGAAAGAAAACGATGTGGGCCAGTCAGCGGAAACTCCACGGCTAGACTGGCCGGTGACTACAGTAAGAAAACGATGTCGGCCACTCACCGGAAACTCCATGGCTAGACTGGCCAGTGATTACAGCAAGAAAACGATGTCGGCCGGTATCGGGAACTTTCCGGATGGTACTGGCCAGTTTAGACAACGAATCCCCGATATCGGCCGGGGTCGGTTTCTTACCGGCGTCCCTGGCCGGGATCCGCCGCACAGCTCCCGGTACTGGCCGACGTAATCCCAGTATCGGCCGACATGGTGTGCTACTTGGGTTTATGAAAGTTATGTTCATTTATCTTCAACACGCCTGCAATAAAACAATCAGCAAACCGTATTAAAAAATATTAGACGAAACATTATTAATAAATTATTGAGCACGCCACCATTGGCACAATATTATAAATACCTCTTGAACACGTAGCAAAATATTGCATACGAAACTAACCGTACAATGCTTCCAAACGAATTGAGCAGACATCTAAGCTCTTAAAAAAAGAACGCGAAACCGGCCGGGGGCTGCGGGCTGTTCTGTTAACGCGCTGTATTGCTAAGCCGGTGATGGTTGGTTCCAATCGCAGTAAAGACATTTTTCTTCTAACTTTTTAACTCCATCCCTTTCTCTTTCCGATCGGGAGATTCGCTTCCTGCGGGGCGAGAGGGTTAATCCAAAGACTTAAAAGTCTAAATTCCCGTATCTTCTTCTCCTTCTCTTCTCAGCGCCTTTCCCCTCTTTCCTTGTTTCCCCTAAAGTGCATCGCACGCACATCTCCTCCTCCTCTTCTTCGCGCCCTCCCCCCCTTTCCTCCCTTCTCTCCCCAAGAGGGCACCGCCCGCACTCGGGGCTGCGCGTAACGGCGACGTGTCGGTTGACACACAGCAGACCCCCCTTCCGAATGCACGCTTAGCTGCGAGCTCGCTCGCGCTTCTCTCACCCACCATCCTCCCTCTCAACCTCCCGGACGCCCCCCGTCGAGCTTCAGGAGGCGAAATCGAGCCAGTAAATGTTTTGTTGAAAGTCGAAAGCCTGTCTTGTCTGTTTGTCTTAAATGTCCCTCTTTCCTTATCGTAAATTAATAACCAACACGCTCAATCATCTACATCATACAAGGTCGTTTCGATGTACCTGATCGTTTAAGTAGTACAAGCTTACGTGTGCCAGCCAAACATACGTGACTCTGTGATACGTTTTATCCTGACAAGCAGATTGAGGGTCACCAGTGCATAGAATTCAACGTTTTTGTAATAGCCTCGTGCAGCATGATTTTTTTTCCATGCCTTACTTTACTTTGAATACCGAGTTGTGTCTGTAATTTGTTTTATTATGACTGATGTGTCACTCCTGTATTTCAATTCTTTGCATGTTCAACTCAATGTGACTCTTATGTGCACCAAAATCAAAGCCTTCACGATGTTTTGGGCACGCAATAAATACCAATACCAATTGCACCTCCGAAAAGGGAGTTCCAACCATTTAATTCAGCGAAGTTTCGTCGACAACATTCGTTTTTTTTTCAATGTTAAATTAAAAAAAAAAATGTCATAAATATCGCCAACTGCTCGACAAATTAAAATGTTCAAGAAACAAAAAGTAAGTCCTCACTGTGGATAAAACCGGAGTCCGCTGCGTATGAAGCAGACACTTTACAACTGAGCTACACTACTTTTTTGTTTTCTTTTATTGGAGCTACTCTACCACCTTGGAAACTTATTTTAACCATCCGTTTTATACGAGTTTCGCGTCGTGCGTATAGCCATTTCTGGTAAAGTTACACGAGCTCGTGCGTGCAGTGTAAAAATACCTGCGCGTCTAATTACCCGTAAAACAATCAAAGAGCCAACCTCTGCGATCTACGAAATCAGCTCAACAAATGATGAGGCGTAACATTTGTTTAGACCTCTAAAGGAACTGTGCGCTGTGGGATTCGACAATGCAAGCATGACGCTTTGCATTGCGTAATGCCTCAGCGCAGGCTTCATTTTTGGGTCTAAACGGATGTTCCGTCTCATAATTCGCTGAGCTTATTCCGTAGATCACAGAGATTGGCTCTTCGAGGGTTTTTGCGGGCAAGACGACACGCAGGCATTTCTTAGAGTGTATAGCTTTACTCTTTCGAGAATTTTATTTTGAAGTTAAGGTTTTGTAGAAGTACGGTGTTTCTTCATCTGATGTGCGGGGGAAATTTTGTCTTGCAGTAGGAGTGGCGAACAGAACATACTTCGTAATTTTTCGCGGAGTCGTGATTATGCGCCAGTCTTGTGTTTTCAACTTTTAGCATGTTGCATATTTGGAAAAAGAATAAAAAATGAAACAAGTACGTGGGCCTTGCTTTTGCTACTGTGATTGATAAGAAGATATAAAGAATTAATTATAATATCTAGACCAGTTTAGAGCACTAACCTAAGTAAAAGAATGCATTTTTTTCCAAGACCTAATAGTAAAGGTTCTTCAAGATGTTTTGCATTGAATATAACTGATCTTAACTTTGTTTCTGTTTTTTTTTAACAATACACCGCATCTGTCTGCTGTAATGTGGTTATAAAGATTGTTTCAACTATCATAATAAATGTTGTTTAAATCTCACAAGTTACAGTGCTTTTGTTGTGTTAAAGTACCATGTTGGCTTCCGGAGCGCAGAAATTCGGGTTAAAAACCCTGGTTGTCCCTTTTGTGGAGCCTTTGGGGCCATTGCTTCAATTGCATTGTGGCATAAAACCCCAATATTCACATTTATATCAGATGCATTCCCGGCCAAGCAGAAACTGACATTGATTATACGGATTTTCATGTAAGTACACTCAAGCCAAATATTCTCCATTGTCCATGGTTCTGAGGTTCATCTTTTATAACAACCATACGGCGGCAGTTATTGTAGGAAAACTACCTTGACTTCAAGGTTCTTGATGGGAGGTTGCCTTAATATTTTAGCAATACATTTGAAACAGGTTGCTAATGTTGCTGTCAATGACATTTTATTGCTTTATGAACAACAGGAGTGTCACAAGTTTATCCTTTAATGCCGTGTTTTTCTGGGTTACTTTTTTGTGTGACAGCCTGGTCAGTGAAATGAAGAGCTGCACAGGAACATAACTGCAGTTTCAGAACTTAATGAGGCAAACAGCTAGTGACATACTGTCTCTTGCTAACAAACAGGTTTGTGTTCCCGTTACTATTTGAGTGCATGCCATAAGGTGTGGTGCAAAAATATGCAGAATATTTATTAACAACGTCTTACGTACTTGCCTGCACTTGATATTGACTCTGTCATGACACTATCTGAAAAATGCATATGAAAATGCGTGTCCTAAAATTAAGCCACACTGCTGCCTGTCCTTTGTATGTATGTTATGATAAGATTGAAAGCGCCTTTAAAAAAGGCAGATCATTGGTTTGGTTTCTGTTTTAGTTTGCTGCACATGCTCCTGAAACACAGCGTTGACGTCTAAAGCAGTTGAACGAACACTTGCCCGAGGGACAGCACGATAGACTTAAAGCTGGTTGGGCTGGCAGCCCGCAGCTTTTGGGAACCAAAATACCTGCAGATCAGGAGCATGGCACGGGCACCATCCCAGGCAGCACAAGGTGTTGGGCCAATATTGGAAGAGCATTGGCAAAAAAAGGTCTAATTATGGTCCACTTTAGCATATCTGCTCCCAATATTGTCTATGCCATTAGATAGAACCTTCAGTGATGGCCCAGCTTCTCCAATGATCAACGAATATTGGAAGCACATTGGCATAAAATGGACAATCTTGGCCTGTCAGTTCCATTCGCTTGCGAATATTGGATGAACAGTGGCAGAACATGGGCAATGTTGGCCTGACAGTTCCAATGGCTTGCGAATATTGGATGAACACTGGTATAAAATGGGCAATCTTGGCCTGCCAGCTCCATTGGCTTGCGAATATTAGGCGAATACTGGCGCAAACCGGACAATGTTGACCTTTGAGTACCCTTGGCTTGCTAACATTGGATGAAAACTGGAATAAAATGGTCAACGTTGGCCTGTTCGTGCCGTTGGCATTTCAATATTTGATGGGGACTGGCATAAAATAAACACTGTTGGCTTGTCTGTAGCATTGGCTTGCCAATGTTGGATAAACACGAGCTTATTATGGTTACTGTTTTCCTGTTAGTGCCATCGGCTCATCGTCATTTCAAGAACACCGTGGCATATAATAGTCAGTGTGTGTTAGTCTGACAATACCATTGGCTTAATAGTGGAAGCATGTTGGAATAGGCTGGTTTAGGCGTGTTCGTTTTACCTCAACAAGTTGAAATTGCTCAAGCGGTTGTCAATTTTATGTCATTTAGTCAAAGCGCGATTCAGGTGCTTTTCTGCAAAGTAAACAAGACAATAACATGGTACAGAACTTAATGGCGATGTTTTGCTTCTTGACTGTGCATATTGTCACGAATGACAAGGTGAAACAAAGAAAAAACTGGGGAAACTGAAACGTTTATTGGGGGGTGAACTTGTGCCCAAAAGTAAAAATGAATGAGAAGATAACAGCAGAGCGTCGCGGGCGTCGAAGTCGGCGAAAGAGCAGAGTCGAACGCTGGGGCGAAACTGACTGTGGCTCGCTACGCGAAGCCCCTTATGTACACGCGTGAGCTTCTGGAATAATCGGCGCAGAAAAGTTCGACGTGTAGAACATTCGCACCTCGAACAAGCAATTCTCGAATTTGCCAGAACACTAAAATGCAGGGATAAACAAAAGTCACGTCGCTCCCAGGAATCGAACCCTGGCTTTTCGTGTGGGAGGCAGGTACGATAACCGTTAGGCCACACGCGCCCTGCCTGCTTGGCCAGCTGCGCGCGCGGCATTGATCCCCCTTTAAAAAGTTCATCGCCCCGATGCAACACAAAACAAAACAAAATAAAAAAAGAACAATAAACAAGAGTCCTTTGGAGCACATGAGGTCCACAGTCCTACCGGGCGTAGTACGGCTTCAGGCGCACAACGTGGACGACCTCAGGTCGTGGTGGGCGGCGTGACGATGTTTGTGTTCCGTCGGGCATCACCTCGTAGTTTAGATCCCCGAGTCGACGAAGCACTTTGTAAGGTCCAAAGTAGCGCTTCAGGAGTTTCTCGCTGAGGCCGCGGCGACGGATGGGCGTCCACACCCACACCCTGTCTCCTGGCTGAAATTGGACGTCCCTGCGACGAAGGTTGTAGCGGCCCACGTCGACGCGTTGCTGGTCTTGGATCAGGAGTTGGGAGAGCTGGCGGACCTCTTCGGCCCGTTTAGCAACCACCTGGGTGTCGTCGCTTTCATTGTCAGCTGGCTCATGGGGCAGCATCGCGTCCAGCATGGTCGTTACCTTCCGACCATGTACCAACTGGAAAGGTGTGAATCCTGTGGTCTCTTGCACCGCCATATTGTAGGCGAACGTGACGTAGGGCAACACCTCGTCCCACGTCTTGTACTCTACGTCGACGTACATAGAAATCAGGTCGGCGATTGTCTTGCTAAGTCGCTCCGTCAGCCCGTTGGTCTGTGGGTGGTACGCAGTAGTACGACGATGGCTGGTGTGACTGAGCCGGGGGATTTCTTGGGTCAGCTGTGCCATGAATGATGATCCGCGATCTGTAATCAGAACTTCGGGGGCGCCGTGCCGGAGGACGATGGATTCGATGAAAAACTTGGCGACTTCAACAGCCGTTCCTGAAGGAAGGGCTTTCGTTTCTGCATACCGCGTGAGATAATCTGTGGCGACGATTATCCACCGGTTTCCCAGGGTCGACGGCGGAAAAGGACCAAGTAGATCCATTCTGATCTGCTGGAACTGTGTAGTTGGCGGAGGAATCGGCTGCAGGAGACCTGCCGGCTTCGTCGGCGGTTTCTTGCGTCGCTGGCACTCGTGGCTGGATCGGGTGTAGAGATGGACGGTTTTGGGAAGCTTGGGCCAGTAATACTTTTCACGAATACGGGCCAGTGTCCGGCTGTAACCAAGGTGTCCGGACGTCGGGTCGTCATGACATGCATGAAAAATCTCCTCTCGAAGGTCGGCCGGGATTACCAGCAGCCACGGCGAGTTGTTGTTTCCGAAGTTTTCTTTGTAGAGCACACCCTGTCGAACGGCGAAAGTCGGCAGGGTTCGTGAGAACACACGGGGCACGGTACTCCCACCCCCTTCCAGGTGCTCGATTAATGCGCGCAGCTCAGGATCGTCCCGTTGGCGTCGTGCCATGTCGTCGGTGTTGACTGCTCCTAGGAAGCACTCGTCGTCATCGTCGTCGCTGCAGCCGAAAGGGGTTTCCACGGGGGCTCTGGACAGGCAGTCGGCGTCGCTGTGCTTGCGGCCTGACTTGTAGACCACAGTCATGTTGAACTCTTGTAGTCGGAGACTCCATCGAGTAAGGCGTCCTGACGGGTCCTTGAGGTTCGCAAGCCAGCAAAGCGAGTGGTAATCCGTCACCACGCGGAACGGGCTCCCGTACAAGTACGGACGAAACTTCGTGATTGCCCAGACGACCGCAAGGCATTCTTTCTCAGTCGTGGAGTAATTTTTCTCCGCTTTGGGCAGTGTGCGACTTGCGTAGGCGATGACTCTCTCGATGCCTTCTTGCACTTGGACCAGTACTGCGCCGAGTCCCGCGTTACTTGCGCCCATGTGAATCTTGGTTTCCGCATCCTGATCGAAATGACCAAGCACAGGAGGAGTCTGGAGTCGTCGTTTCAACTCGTCGAATGCCTGCTGCTGCTCCTCGCCCCATTCGAACTTCTAGGCGTCCTTCGTGAGGTTTGTGAGCGGTGCGGAAATTTTAGCGAAATCCCAAACGAAGCGTCGATAGTAGGCGCAAAGTCCAAAGAATCTTCGCACGGCCTTCTTGTCTGTCGGCGCTGGAAATGCCGCGACGGCACGAGTCTTCTCGGGGTCTGGGCGGACGCCTTTTTTACTAACCACGTGGTCTAGAAACTTCGGGTCGTCATAGGCGAACCGGCACTTTGACGGCTTGAGTGTGAGTCCGGTGGTCTGAATGGCTTGGAGAACAGCTCGGAGTCGTCGCAAGTGCGCGTCGAAGTCACTTGAAAACACTACGACGTCGTCAAGGTAGACGAGACAGCTCTGCCACTTCAGCCCTGCCAGTACTGTGTCCATGACACGCTGGAACGTTGCCGGCGCCGTGCATAGGCCAAAAGGCATGACCTTGAACTCGTACAGGCCATCTGGCATAACGAAAGCTGTCTTCTCTCGGTCCCGTTTGTCGACTCCAATCTGCCAGTAGCCGCTCTTCAGGTACATCGATGAAAAGTATCTGAGAGTGGCGCAGGCGGTCTAGCGTGTCATCGATTCGGGGAAGGGGATAGACGTCTTTCTTCGTTACCGCGTTCAGCTGCCGGTGTCCACGCAGAACCTAAGCGTTCCGTCCTTCTTCCTAACCAGCACGACTGGAGAGGCCCACGGACTGCTTGAAGGCTGGATTATGTCGTCGTTCAGCATTTCTTCCACATGCTGTTGGACGACCTCCCGTTCTTTTATGAAGACTCGGTACGGCGATCGGTGCACATGGGGCGCGTCGTCGTCGGTGACGATGCGATGCTTCGCAACGGTGGTTTGACGCACCTTTGACGACGTCGCGAAGCAGTTGCTGTATTCGGCGAGGAGGTCACTCAGTTGCCGTCGTTTTGGGCCTGGAAGCTTGGGGTCAATGTCAAGGTGCGCTGGCGGCGTAATGTCTTGCTGTAGTGGCGATGATTCTTCATGAATTGCGGCGATTTCGGCGGAGTTTCAAAGTTCCTCGACGTGGCCCACAGCGGCACCTTTTGTGAGGTGTTGCGTTTCTTGTCGGAAGTTTGTCACGAGGACCACGGTGCGCCCATCCTGAAGTTTAGTCAGTCCTCTTGCGACGCCTATTCCTCTTCCCAGGAGCAATTGAAGGTTGCCTTCAAGAAGAACTTAGGCCGCAGGTAGCTGCATCGGTCACTGACGGGTACGACAACACTTGATCGCGGCGGCAGGTTCACGTGGGCGGCAGCGACTCGGACGGCGGCTGACGGCTGTTTGGGGTTTCTCTGAAGGCGGAACAGGCGTGCGCAGCGTCAATCTGTTCTCACCAAGGTCGATGACGGCGCCGTATTTACACAAAAAGTCCATGCCGAGGATGACGTCTCTGGAACAGTCTTGTAGAACGACGAACTTCACAGGGCACGTCTCACCGTGGATCTCGACTCGAGCAGTGCATCTCCCGACTAGTGTAATGAGGTGTCCTCCGGCGGTTCGTATTTGAGGTCCATCCCATGGCGTCATGACTTTTCGAAGGCGGCGGGAAAGCCTCCCACTCAAGACTGAGTAGTCTGCTCCGGTGTCTACGAGTGCTGTGCGTCGTGGCCGCCGATGGCGACGTTTAGGTTGTTGGACACCGTTGCAGGGGCGTCGTTGGGATGCGTGACGCCGAGAGAGTGGGAGCGCTCCGGCGTTCTTGGAGGCTCTTTACTTGGGTCGTCTTTGGCAACGGCACCTCCGGGCGTTGCCGCACTTAGTTTTCCCGACGAGATAGGGGGGAAAGGCTGTCACGGCGCGACCGACGGAAAGGCGATGCGGAACGTCGAGGGGATGGAGAACGGGAACCTCGTGGTGCTGTTGGCGCTGGTAACGGAGGGCGACGGAGGTATTCCTCGATGTCTCTTGGTCGTTCTCCAAAACGAGGTCGACGGTCGTTTGGCGCGAATCCTCGCAGGCCGAGCTGGCGGTAGGGGCACCTTCGGTAAACGTGGTCAGCCTCCCCGCAGTGAAAGCATACCAGACGTCCGTCATCCGTGCGCCACACGTCGGTCTTTCGAGGTCCACACTGCTCTTGGCGCGGAGTGTACTGCGGCGAAGAGTCTTCTCGTCGGGGTGCAGCTGGGTACTGCCGGGTGACAGGAGGCTGCGGATGACGAACAACTGCGGCGTAGGTCACAGCTTGTGGTTCCGGTGCGGCGTCGGCGAGAACATCTGGCTGGAGCGCTTGCTGGACCTCTTCTCGAACAATCTCGGTGATCGAGAGTGAAGCTGGACGTTCGACGGCCGGTAGCAGCTTCTTCAACTCTTCACGGACGATGTCCCGGATTATCTCGCTGATGTCCGTGTTGTTGCAGCCGGAAGACGAAAAGGCAGCGACGCCGGGACCTCGGTGATAGTGGGCGGCACGAGCTTCAAGGGCACGTTCGATGTTGGTGGCCTCCGTGATGAAGCCTTCGACGGTGGTAGGCGGGCTCCGAACAAGGTCTCCGAAGATGTTTTTCTTTACGCCGCGCATCAAGACCCGCAGCTTTTACTCTTCGGGAGCGTTTGGGTCGGCGCGATTCATCAGGTGGAGAACGTCTTCGACGAAGCTTGTGACGCTCTCGGTCTGCCCTTGGTTTCTCACTCGCAGGAGTTCTTCGGCACGCTGTCGTTGGTGCTGGTTAACAAAGGTGCGTCGCAGCTCGGCCTGGAATTCTTTCCACGACGAAATCGACGCTTCGTGGTTTTCAAACCAGGTGCGTGCCGTGCCTTCCAGAGCGAAGTACACATTCTGAATGCACTGCTCCGGTGTCCATCGGTTATGGCGGGCCACTCGTTCGTAATGTGGTAGCCAATCCTCAACGTCCTCGTGGAATCTTCCCTTGTAATGGCGTCGGAGTCCGGGGTGCGACGGGCAAGGTATACGACGGCATGAAGCGACCGGGGTCTGCGACAGGTCGGCCATCGTCGTCCTTCTTTTTTTGCTTGTCTTCGGTGGCAAGGGTCCGTATTCCGGGTGTAGACCTTGGGTGCGGACGACTTGATCGGGTCTCGATATGGTCTTCGTCGGGTCCTCCGGAGCTTGGGTTCAGACTTGTACTGCGGGAACTTGGAGGGGTGCGCTGCATGGACTTGCGGTACCCCGCACCTCCACCAAAATGTCACGAATGACAAGGTGAAACAAAGAAAAACTGGGGAAACTGAAACGTTTAATGGAGGGCGAACTTGTGCCCAAAAATAAAAAGGAAACAGAAGTTAACAGCAGAGCGTCGCGGGCGTCGAAGTCGGCGAAAGAGCAGAGTCGAACGCTGGGGCGAAACTGACTGTGGCTCGCTACGCGAAGCCCCTTATGTACACGCGTGAGCTTCTGGAATAATCGGCGGAGGAAAGTTCGACGCGTAGAACATTCGCACCTCGAACAAGCACCAGGATTCTCGAATTTGACAGAACGCTAAAATGCTGGGCTAAACAAAAGACACGTCGCTCCCAGGAACCGAACCCCGGCTTTTCGCGTGGGAGGCAGGTACGATAACCGTTAGGCCACGCGCGCGCTACCTGCTTGGCCAGCTGCGCGCGCGGCAATATCGGCGAAAGGTTGAAAGGTTGAAAGTTGAAAGCCTGTCTTGTCTGTTTGTCTTAAATGTCCCTCTTTCTTTATCGTAAATTAATAACCAACAAGCTCAACCATCTGCGCCTGACCGCCGACTCCACGAACGCTCTCGAGAATACCGCAGACTTAACTTAAACATAACATAACTTAAACATGACCTCTCCACATACGTATCTAAACGCTTCTCCTCCACGAATTATTCCGTCCTCAACACGCGAGTATGCGTTTTCAAATCAGGCTTCCATACACCCACCTCACGTGAAAAAGAAGAAAAACATTAATTTATACCCTAAAGACGGAATTCCCTTCTTGTTTAAAGGGGTTTTGAAACGCCAAAAACAAAATATGGGATAAGTATACTGCCAGGCCCCATTGTATGTTCCTATAATCCTGCTAAATTTGTTTTGAACATGGCGCGATAATTTAGTGGATAAATCGATTTAGATGCAAGTCCCTGGGATCCGCCCCATTCGAAAAGGCCGCCGTGGCTGAGAAGTTGGTGACGTAGCCAGCCTCCCGCGCGACGTCCCCTTGCACGCACTCACAGACTTGGCTCTCTTGGCGTCTCGAGCTTCAGCTTCCTCTTTTACCTTCCGCGTTTCGAGCATGCGGTCCGTGACGATTCCGTCTACGGCATCGCTCACCTTGTCAAAATGTTCGACATTGATCGCACCAGCGACGAGAGCGATTAGTTATCGAGAGATGTTGGAAGCTGTTCATTTTGTCTGCGACCCGCTGGCGACCAGCTCCAGCGACGGCCAGTTACGGACGAACTCGCCGTGGTCGCCGTAGTCCGGGAATATCTCGCAGGCGCATACAGGGTGGAAGGTCAACGGGCCGGGGGCGAGAGCGAGAATAGCGTTCGGGGTACCGAGTTGCGTGAGCGGTTTTAATGATACCGCGGCGAGGAGAGCTGGGGCAATCATGGGGCGCCTAGAATGAGAGAGCGTTCATATTCACGTGGTTTTTGGACACCATGCTGTGACAACCATGGACAGTGTTGCCTGGTCGCCAGATGAAAGTGATAAAAATTCGGAAATTGAATATTGCAATTACCAGAGCTCTAAAAATCGCGTAACTTGCTGTATATACTAGTAGTCTATGAGCACTCAATTTCAAGAATAATCTATCCGTTGAATTTTCGTGTCATAACCCCTTTAAACAGGAAATATTCTTTCGGCCATTAGACATTCCCCTTTTTTCCCGCTCCTTTCTCTCTTCTTTTTATGTTGATTATTTGGGTGGTCATGTTTGTGCTCTAAGCTTCTCCCCCGACCGCATTCTTTCACTTGCTGACTTCAGACCTCTTGCACCTTCTTTGACGGCCCGGCTTTTCTTCCTCCTTCTTTGACTCTATGACGTCACATTCGTCACGTGTTACCTCCGCCTTTTGTATATACTTTGTGTATATATTTTGATCTGTCATGTCCTCTTTTAGTATACCTGAAGAAAACAGTTAGGTCGAAACGTCGTTCCCCTCCCTTTTTCTTTCGCATCTCTTTCTCTTCATATGCCTACTAATATCCTTTTCAGTAACCCTGGAAGCCGTTAAGAATAGATCAGTTCGTTTTATTTATTCTGACTACTCTCCACTTAGTAGATCATCAAAATTGCGCCAGTCAAGTAACCTAAACATATTTTCTGCATTACTAAAACGAACTATTAGGACGAGCGGAACTCGCTACGTCCTGAGCTTCTTCAGTTGTCAGTGACAATGTATAACTGCATTGGCGATTTGCTTGTCGGCATCTGCGCAGGCGCTCGTCGCGCGGCCCGTTTTTACACGCTGGAAACGCGGCAGCCGTACTACGAACTAGACTATCATGCTTCGATGCTATCACCGCTTTTCACTAAAGGTTGCGTGCGTATTTTTTTGGATCTGTCGCTATCGGCCCTAGCCAAACACTTGTGCTGGTCCTACTCTCCCCGGTCAGAAAAAGTCATTCTGCCCTACACATCCTCCCACTCTAAGATTGTGAAAAGGGGCATAGCCATGTCCATTTTAGGCTCGGCCTTGGAAAAATCACGTTTTCATACCGTGAAGGACAGTTGTCGCTCTCAACTTGAACGCCTTAACGCATCCGGTTACCCTCACGCAGTTTTAATAGAAGTTCTGGGGTCTTTGTTGAAGAAGGTTAAAGGAAAAGTAGCAGCAGGAAAAATATACAAAAGAAGCACCCAGTCGTAGTACCGTACCTGCATAAATTCTCTCACAATTTAAAGCAAATCGCAAACAGGTATCATGTCCCCGTGGTGTTTTCGGCGCCCCTACGTTTATCCAAGATCTGCGCAAAAGTGGGGTCCGTCCTCGACAATGGATTACGAGCCGTATGCCACAAGAGGCACACGAAACATTTCGTTACCTGCATGGACGGCGTGGTCTACAAGATCCCTCTGACGTGTTGTAAATGCTATATAGGACAGACTGAACGATGCGTCAACGACCGGCTTAGAGAACTTTTGTATTCACTTCAAGCCGCGGTAGGCGGGCACTTGCCTACACAGTGTCGCTCCTGGCAGTGCGCACTGACTTTTGGTGAAACAACTGTTCTTGGTAAATTTCAAGACCGGATTACTCGAGAGATCTACGAGGCTTCTCAAATTCAAAAAATCCGGTATAACTATTATATGCAGTTATTATATAACTATGCAGTTACACAATATTATTATATAACTATGCGGTTATACAAAGCCAGACGTCCCTGTCGCTGAGTGCAAAGGAGGTGTCTTTTTTGGCCAACGCCTATGCGCAGTAACTTTGGCCGGCCAAGGGTGAAAGTACCATTTTCTAATTTTTCCATTTATTTCTCCTTTTTTTCTATTTTCTTTCTATTTTTTAATTTTTTCTTCTTTTTCTTAAATCTATCGATCTAGTTTTTACATATTTTCTTCCTTTTATTTTCCTTTTTTTCTTATAAATTGTCTTCACGTGGGCTCAATTTTCGTGGTTTCTTTTTCCTCCTTTTCTCTTCTGTCTAAATAAATCCGTTGGGAGTCAGCGCTCTTTCGTTCTACTTTCCCTTTCTCTTCCGCGGACGTTTTTTGCGCTGTTTAATATTAGTGATGTACCAACTAGCTCAAATTACCACTTTACTGAAGAGCGTTAGTTTACATGCTGTGCATTCAAAAAATTCAAAACTACCATTACATAATGGTAGCTCTGAATACAGTTACTCACTAACTGTATTAAGAACACCATAAAATGTTTGTTCCAAAGAAGTGTTGTAGTTCATCCCGCTATTTTCATTGGTTTTCGCAGGAGCTTAGGTCCGAGCTTTAAAAACAAACTGCACTGTCATAGAAAATATACGGAAAACAGTTTTGGTATAATAAGTTTTCCAAATCACGAGCGTCAGCTAAAGTATTAATTAAGCGGGACAACGAATCTTACAGAGTATGCTGAAGGCAGCTTCAACCGCGACCTAAGTATTTCTAGCGGTACATCAATGATCGCATGACGACGTCCTCTTCTGAGATAAGCCTATGTGACGCATCTGGCAAAGTGTTGAATGAACCTACTTGTGTGTCATGCACATTCGCTGATTATTTAGAATCTGTTTACTCTTCAAACCAAGCCGCGTCATGCACGCCAGATGATAGTAACAAGTATAATGATATAATCTCTCGATTACGTCTTTTCAAAACGCTGAAATTGAGATTTCGTTAAAAAGACTAAAACCCAAGCTATCAATGGCTTTTTATGGCGTCCTAAGCTTCATTGTTAAAGGCTGTTCATCAATTTTTACGCCAATATTAACGCACATTTTCAAATTGTCTCCATCAAGGTTTACTTTTTCCGAGCTTAGGGAAAATTAAGTCATTGTGCCTGTTCACAAAGGTGGCAAGACCGATGGCGTAAAAATTTACAGACCGGTATCCTTGCTCTGCGCTTTTCGAAAGTTTTTAAAATCGCTTTGTTTGAACATTTGTCACAATTTTTAAATGTAAAATTAGCATTTCACAGCATGGTTTCTTCTCTGGTAGGTCTGTAGAGACCAAGCTAGTATCATTTTTAGACTCCGATTCGCCCACTGCCGATCAGCGTGGACAGGTTTTTTGGCAGCCGCGACGGCACCTGGCACGTCTCCCTAAAACAACGCTCCCTTGCAGATCGCTTGGACCGCATCTACCGAGATAATTCCGCTATCCTGCGATCATCGACTGCCTGGGTAACAGCAAGTTCTGCAAGTCACCGGTGGACGGCAGTGCTGCTTCTCTTCCGCGCCTACCGGCATCCCGGCTTGGAAGTTTGCGTCGCCTGGATTGGCTGGCTCAACAGTATCGCCCGCCGTCGTCGGCACTATAAGAAGAAGAGTTCTTTCAACACGCATCATTTGGCAGCCGCGACGGCACCTGGCACGTCTCCCTAAAACAACGCTCCCTTGCAGATCGCTTGGACCGCATCTACCGAGATAATTCCGCTATCCTGCGATCATCGACTGCCTGGGTAACAGCAAGTTCTGCAAGTCACCGGTGGACGGCAGTGCTGCTTCTCTTCCGCGCCTACCGGCATCCCGGCTTGGAAGTTTGCGTCGCCTGGATTGGCTGGCTCAACAGTATCGCCCGCCGTCGTCGGCACTATAAGAAGAAGAGTTCTTTCAACACGCATCATTTGGCAGCCGCGACGGCACCTGGCACGTCTCCCTAAAACAACGCTCCCTTGCAGATCGCTTGGACCGCATCTACCGAGATAATTCCGCTATCCTGCGATCATCGACTGCCTGGGTAACAGCAAGTTCTGCAAGTCACCGGTGGACGGCAGTGCTGCTTCTCTTCCGCGCCTACCGGCATCCCGGCTTGGAAGTTTGCGTCGCCTGGATTGGCTGGCTCAACAGTATCGCCCGCCGTCGTCGGCACTATAAGAAGAAGAGTTCTTTCAACACGCATCATTTGGCAGCCGCGACGGCACCTGGCACGTCTCCCTAAAACAACGCTCCCTTGCAGATCGCTTGGACCGCATCTACCGAGATAATTCCGCTATCCTGCGATCATCGACTGCCTGGGTAACAGCAAGTTCTGCAAGTCACCGGTGGACGGCAGTGCTGCTTCTCTTCCGCGCCTACCGGCATCCCGGCTTGGAAGTTTGCGTCGCCTGGATTGGCTGGCTCAACAGTATCGCCCGCCGTCGTCGGCACTATAAGAAGAAGAGTTCTTTCAACACGCATCATTTGGCAGCCGCGACGGCACCTGGCACGTCTCCCTAAAACAACGCTCCCTTGCAGGTTCGTATTTTATTTCGGAGATTTCTCTTCGTATGTTTGCAAAATTGCCGTCGCTGCTGCCACTTGTGTGTTTTTTGTAACAAGGTGTGCATTGCAACAATGACGAAAGACCTTACGAAACTTTTTGCGGAGCTCAGAGATGAAATGAGAAATGAATGGAAATTGATGAGAGAGACTCTAGAGAGAGACTTCCGTAATGAAATTCGTGAGCTCCGTACTGATATACGGGAAATGAAGTCCAGTATGGATTTCATAAATGCTGAATTTGAGGGTATTAAGAGGAAGCTTGAAAGTGGAGTTGCGGTTGATAACGAACTAAGAAAAGAAAACGAAGATCTGAAAGCTAGGTGTCTAGCACTTGAAAAAGAAATGAAAGCAAGCCAAATGAGCATTGTACAATGCGAACAACACTCACGCGCGTACAATCTTGAAATTAAAGGAGTACCAGTAATCGCAAACGAAAATCTTAACGAAACGCTGCGTCAGCTCGGAGAAGCAATCGGCGAACCGATTGATACAGCGGACGTCGAAATCTGTCATCGAGTCCGCACACGAGAACGCGGAAAGCAAAACATTATCGTGCAATTCATGCGCAGGGAAAAGCGCGACAGGGTGCTTGCAAAGGCCCGATCAAAACGAATCACGAATGAAGACTTGGGACTTTCCGCCGACTCACCCGTTTTTGTAAACGAACATTTGTGCCCAACTTTGAAAAAACTACTTGGTAAGACTATTGCCAAAAAACGCGATGCCGGCTGGAAATTTGCATGGGTAAGAAATGGGAAGATCCTAGCCCGCAAATCAGAAACTACCGACTTCGTATCGATAGAACACGATGACGATCTCTTGAAGATTTGTTAAAAGTAAAAATGCACGGATATGGTTGGGACTGCATTCTAATCATTTGAAATGGCAGTATCTGACTTGTTTTTACCAGAAGATATCCGTAAAGACGTAAATAAAAAGAAGTGTCACCTTTTGAAACTGTTCCACTTAAATGTTAGATCAGCTAGATCTAAGTCTGACGATCTCATGTTTCTTTTTCAATCGTTGCAATGCACGTTCGATGTGATAATGTTGACTGAAACCTGGTACCAAGACGAAGCAGATTTTTTTATTCTTCCCCACTATCAACATTTTTATCATAACCGGGTATCCGGACGTGGGGGTGGTGTCGCCATGCTAGTTGCAAATCATGACTTTGAAATTATTGAAGACTTTACCTTGGCTACAGATGATTACGAAGTACTGTGCGTAAAACATAATCTTTACATTTTTTCTGTTGTATATCGCCCACCAAGTGGTAATGTGGCGAAGTTTTTTACTTTTCTAGACAGGTTACTATGTTATGCAAACGAATGCAAATATTATCTTTTTTTAGGCGGAGACTTAAATATTAATCTTTTAGAGGAAACCCCAAACACTGCTGAATTGCTGTTGTTGTTAACAGCAAATAGCTTCTCGAATGTTATAACTCACCCTACTCGCATTACGTCTTTTACATCAACATTAATTGATTTGTTTATTACAAACTATGAAAAGGAAAAGGTCAAGGCTGGCGTAATAGCTTCAGATATAAGTGACCATTTGCCCATATTTATGCTAGTCAACACAACACCTGAACCACGTAAGCAAGACACACCTACAATAACATTCCAAAACATTACGCCAGCTACACTAGATTTGTTTCGAAATAAGCTAATTAACGCAAATTGGGAAGATGTATTTCATACTGGTGACGCGGATAGTGCATATAACACGTTCATAGAAAAGTTTAAACATATATATTTTGACTGTTTTCCAAATAAAACCGTAAAAATAGCTCGAAAAGGACGGAAGCCTTGGATGACATCAGCACTCTTAAAAAAAGTACGTAGGAAATACGAACTTTATCATTTATTTCTTGCGACTCGAGATAAAATAACGCTAGCCCAATTTAGAGACTACAGAAATAAATTAACCACGGAAATTAAAAGAACTAAAAAGAATTATTATTCTAGTCTCTTTGATGCCGATTGCCTAAAAAAGGCCGATATACTATGGAAACGCATAAAGAGTGTTTTTAATACCCCATGCAGACTAAATCAGATTGAAAATATAGAACATAATGGTGAAGTTCTGAATGGCTTGAACCTGGCAAATGTATTCAACAATTTTTTTGTGAATATAGGTAGCAGTTACTATAACCCAGAAGCGTCAAAAAATATCTTATCAACCCCAGAATCACTCTTTATATTCCCAACGGATGAAAGTGAGGTTTGTTCCTCTATTATGTCTATCAATAATAGTCGGAGTCGTGATGCAGACGATCTACAAATCAAACCAGTAAAATACGTAATTGATATCATTGCCCCATGCCTAACTTTTATATACAACCTCGCCCTATCATCTGGTATTTTTCCGCAAAACATGCAAGTTGCGAAGGTTATAGCTTTGTTCAAAACTGGAAACAAACATGAATTAGGGAATTATCGTCCTATATCTATACTCCCAGTATTTTCTAAAGGTTTAGAAAAAATAATTCACTCGCGGATTGTAAATTTTTGTGAAAAACATTCTCTTATAACAGAATATCAATTTGGCTTCCGGAGAAATCGGTCTACAGAAGCAGCATTATTAGTTCAGAAAGAATGTATACTTAGAAACTTCGAAGAAAAGAAATTGACACTTGGAATATTTATAGATTTCAGCAAAGCTTTTGATTGCATTAATCACAATATTTTGCTAGAAAAACTATTTGCTTATGGTATCCGAGATCTTCCTCTTGCACTTATAAAATCATATCTACAATATCGCTCTCAGTTCGTGGTAATTAATGACCAAAAATCGACCCTTTCAAACATATCGTCAGGAGTTCCACAAGGAAGTATCTTAGGACCCCTTCTTTTTCTACTGTATATTAATGACTTAGTAAACATTGATCCAAGTTGCAAATATATCATCTATGCGGATGATACTAGCATATTTTTTTCAGACAGTTGTGAGCAGAGCTTAGGGAATAAAGCCAATGCATTTCTTTTAAAGTTAAAAGCATGGTCAGAAATAAATTGCTTAAACATAAATGTATCAAAAACAAAAGCAGTCATGTTCCGACCACGTGGTTCGGGTGAGATACTTCCCACGCCCCTCAACTTTGGATCTTTAAATATTGAGTTTGTACATAGTATTAAAACGCTTGGAGTTATATTTTCTGAAAACTTGCTATGGAATGATCACATTAAATATCTTTGCGCTAAACTAGGAAAAGTAGTAGGAATTATGAATAAACATAGACATGTTCTTCCCACGAGTGTAAAAAGAGTGCTATACAATTCGTTATTCTATTCCCATTTGTGCTATTGTAACTTAGTCTGGGGCAATACATCCATGTCAAACTTAAATGCAATACATTTACTCCAGAAAAAGGTCGTAAGAATAATTGCAAATGTTCCTTACATACATCCAACACAACCATTGTTCAAAATTTACAAAATTCTTAACATACATCAAATGCATGATTATCGATTAACAATCACGTATAAATATGCGGCAAGTGGACGTAACAATATAATCTTTGAACTCGCTGATCTAAAAGAAAAAAGTTACTATTACTCATCCAGACATCGCCAGCCTTGGCAGATTCCGAAATGCAGAACCAATTATGGTAAGCAGAAAATAAGCTACACGCTGCCTATGTTATTAAATGATTATTTTATTCGGAATATAGATGTTATTCAGCTTTCGAAAAATAATATCCTCGAATTGTTTTTTTAAGTCTTGATCATGCATATGTTATTTATGTTCATATATAAATGCACAAAAAATGAAATGTTCATTGTAATACATTATGTGTCGTGTCGCAGCTGCTGAATGGGGGGTCCGGAGCTTCGTCAAGCTGCGTTCATGCAGCTTTTTCTCTGGCCTCCCATTCACCACATGTATCTGTGGTGAAGAATAAAGTTATTATTATTATTATTATAATGCCGTATACTTTGGACTGTCGAAGGCGTTTGACTTGGTGAATCCTTCGATTCTTGTGCATAAATTGAGGACATATGAAGTTAATACCCAGCTTTGCTATTTTTTTCAAACTATGTGATGAAAAAAAAAGAAAAAAAAACTTCGCTTCGAAATATTAAGACATCATTCGAAAGCTTATACGTCTTTTTCTCGTGTACCACAGGGGTCCATATTAGGGCCAACTTTATTCAATGTTTTTATAAATAATCTCGGTTCTTGTGTACACCATTCACGTATTTTGCAATGGGCTGATGACATCAAAT
>JABSTQ010008789.1:0-32288 GCA_013358835.2 Ixodes persulcatus
TCTCTATGCCGTACATTGTTTCTGATTTTATAATACTTTTTTAATTGTTTGCAGGTTTTTTTTGTGACGGAATGTGGCATTATGATATTCGAACCCCTATTGTAGGGGAATGAAATCAAATCAAGTAAAGGTTTATTTGTTGTCACATATCCTTACTTGAAAACAGGGGACTTAAGACAAAAAGCTATTGGGAAGCAGCTTGACGAAGGTCCCAGCCCCCGTGCAGTTTGGGACAGCAAAAAGGTAACTAAAAACAAAACAACACACAAAAAACAACTAAATATTACATAAATGAAGACAGATTTTATACAAATGTTTGATGTAACGAATACTTTAGGCAAACAAACACAATGCCCGACAATAAACCGCGAGAGCGGTCAGCAAATACACACGAGAACACACAGGTTTCATTCATTCATTCAATGCGTTATTTTAAAACTTGTTTTTCAAAATACACAAAAACTGTTTGGACCCATAGCCGTTAAGGCTAGTCCGGGGTCCAATCATAATATAGGTTCAAAAAGCGGCAAAATACAATAGACTCATACAATGCGCAAAAAAAAACAAAGAAATCACGTTCTAGAAAATAATTAGCTTAACTGCATTTCATAATCACGAAATAATCTTTTTAAGGAGGGCAGAAAGTTGTTTTCCAACTTTATAATAATAGGTATTTCATTCCAAACAAGAGCACCATAAAATTCAATCAGCCTTTGTCCATATGCATTACGGCATGGCGGTAAATTAAACATATAATTCGCTGCAGCCCCTGTTTGTCCCCTGGGAGATCGAAATAAATTCAAAGAAAGGTGTTCATTAGACTATAATTTTACGAACTGTTTGAGCTATTTTTAATTTGTAAATACAACTGAATGGCAACACGTTTAGCGATTGGAAAAGAAGTCTACTAGGGGTAGTGTTTCTTGAAGATGTTTTAAATCGTATCGCCCGTTTTTGAAAGCGAGTTACCGGATCTAAGTATGTAGCGTAAGTATTACCCCAGGATTCAATACAATAGACCAGCTAACTGTGGACGAATGCAAAATAGAGTATGCGCAAAATAAAGAAATCAAAACATTCGCGTGCCTTTAATAATGTATAAGAACCATATGTGATTTTCGAACACATGTGCTTAATTTGGCTTTTCCAGTGCTTATCAGAATCAAACAGAACGCCTAAATATTTATAACAAGTAACATGTTGTAATTCTGTATTATCTAATTTTATAACTTTCTCGTCGTAATTAATCACCTTTTTTCTGGAATGAAACACTGTATACTTAGATTCATTTAGGTTGATTGTAAGTTGATTGCTCGTGAACCATGACAGTACCCTAGTCAATTTCTCGTTGATTTTATCCTGCAATTCGCCTAACGTATCCCCAAAAAAATCAGGGCCGTATCGTCGGCGTACACTAATAATTCTGAATATTTTAAAATCGACGGAAAATCATTTACATAAAGAGAAAAATGAATGGGCCCAGGAACTGAGCCCCATGGCACACCAGAATACCGTTTGGGTATTCTGCGCACTGTTTATAGTTAGAGAGATAGCTATTAAACAGCTCCGACGTTTTCCCCCGAAAGCCATACTGATGGAGTTTATAAAGCAAGATACTGTGATTATACTGTGATTAACTCTGTCAAATGCTTTTTTATATTTGAATATACAACAACGTCATAGAGAAAAAACAACGCCAGTATTTAAAACGTCATAGATAAAAAAATGAATATTACTAGCACTTTAAAATTTACTAACCCTGAAGTAATTGAAGGACAACATTTAGTACCTGGTTTCCGAAAACAAAAACTCTGCGTGGATCTGTTCGCTCGGTTTGACTTAGTCTTCAATATAATTAGGCCACGTTTCTATTCACTGAAGGGGTGTAATTGTTTGAGTCCAGTACGATTGTTACTTGGAGAATAAAAGTGTCTGACGTAAGAGTGATAAAAGGAGCAGCACGAGACCGGGATGCCAATCTTTAACAGGCAAGGGTGGCAAATAAACACGCAGTGCCATTTCGGGATATACACCGAAACCTTTCACTCTATACACGCGGCCAGTATTCATAAACATTAGGTTCGTGAGTGCAGTTCATACTCAGCCATAAAGTGCAATCAAAGAAGACCAGTTGTTGTGACTCTATTAAAAACAAAAAGGTGTAGATGCGGACAATGCAATGCAATGTGGACAATGAAACGTCCGACCAAGAACCGAAATATGCCAGTGACAGTGGCTTGATGCGAGAACTTAAACTAACAACGAGACATAGATTAAAGACGAGACCCAGGTACTACGCCAGAGAAACGCCCAAGTTCGCAGAAGCTGGGCACTCATTGGGTCCCACGTTTTGCTAAATGCGGTTTTGCTTTAAAGCGTTAGTAACAGAGTACATTTATTTCACGTTTTTCTGGCTTTTCTTTGGTTCGCCAGATAATTTCCAAAGTGGTGGACTGGAGCCAATGATGCCACGTATGAACCGAAGAACCAGCAGTGAAGCCGAAATCCGGCAATTGTTTGGCAATTTAGGCCCAAGTTTAGATAATAAAAACACAAACAACGAGAAGTGAAGTACGACTCCTGCACTCGTTACGTAATTTAGGACCAAAGATGCCAGATGGCAGCCAAACTACCAGCAATTGCGACTCACTTTGCCACTTCTTTGCCAAATTAGGGCTAATTGGTTCCCAGATTCTGGCAACAGAAGGTAAGGTTTCGCTCTACCTTGGCTACTTCGCGCTTCTAAATTCCTAAATTCCCAAACAACTGCAAAGTATGGCTCACAAAAACAAATATCTTTCAGCGAATGAAAGCAAAACGAAAAGCATACTGCAGGGAGCGGTGAATATTGTGGCAACGGAACAAGGCAGAGCTAGCATTTTATAAAAAGGCACACCTCTAGTGTAGCACGCATTTAGTGTGCTATTAAGCAGGTAGAGAAACAGAATTATAGTAAACGTATTTATTAGTACCTTGAAGGTCCTGGACTATGGAATTATAAAAAAGATGGGCAGCTCATATTTATAGGAAAATGAAAAAGCATAAACGCTCATGAACACCAAAATAAAATGGCATCCACAAAACATGAAAAACGAAACTAAAATGACAAAAAGTTAGAACTCATAAATTCAAAAATACTAGTCCGTTGTGGATACCGAAAATTCGCCCAGTACTTTTTTTGTTTTTAATATGTCGCAATTGTAAGCAGTGACTATGTTGTCGGGTAAAGGGCGCCATCCTATTATTGCGAAAGATTTGGAAGAGTTTGCATAAAAAGTGGTGGATGCCTATACCGGTTTTATTTACAGCTGTTTTTTAATCGGGGAAAAATGAATCAGGAGGAGGATAGAGTTTCTTTCTAACTGTTGGGCTATGGTGGTAAACCTTGTAAAAGTGTCAAACAAGACATTTTTTGCCTTAAAGTGAGTTGAGGGAGGACCTCTTGTTTACGCAATCCAGACACGCTTGTGTAAAACAAATAATCGAAATAAATAAATCTCAACGCTCTATGTGGACATTTTCTAGGTCGTCTCTAAGATATTTTTGCTACGGAGACCAAATAAATGCAACATATTCTAGTTTTGGACGTACTAAGGATAGATATGCAATTCGCTTTACATTAGAGAGAATGCTGTTTGCCTTAACAACAATGTGATTGATGGGAGTGACCCATGTTAAATCGCTGGTTTTATGAAGACAAAGATATTTATAAGTTGAGATTGAACCGAGTGTAATACCCTTCATGCTGTACTACATATGAGAAGAGGGTGACGAAGGAAGTTGAAGACATTGCCTTTATCTAGGTCCTATGACATCTGCCAATTACTACACCAATGTGCAACGCATTACAAGTCAGTTTGAAGACGTTAGCGGTCGTTGAGGCACGAGATGTTGCTGTAGATTGCGCAGTCATCTGCGAAAATGCGGATTGTGGAAGAAACCTACAGAGGGAGATCATTATTGTAGATTAAGAATAGTAGTTGTCCGAGCAAGCTTCCGTGGGAAACGCCAGACGTTACGCTCTATTTAGATGACACTCAGTTATTAACAGCGGTATATTTGCAACGATCAGAACGAAATTAGAAAAAAACAAGCAATTATAAAGTGATCAATTTTTAACTACTAAAGTTTCATTATAAGGTGGTTATGACGTACTATTTCGAAAGCCTTCGAAAAATTAAGGAAGATTGCGCCGGGTTGTTGTTCATGTTCGAAATTAAAATGAACGTTATGTATGAATTCAAGGAGTTGGGTTTTGCATGATAACTATTAATCTAATCCATGTTGGTGTGCGGTTAGAAGGTTATTAGATTCGCTATATCTAATAAGATTGGGAAATATCTTATGTTCCAAGATATTTGGAGAAATTCTGGGCAGTGATATGCGACGCTAATTTACAGGTGAATTTTGGTTTCCGGTCATGTCTAATTTTTCGGTCATGAGGGACGTTAGCACACGGAAGAAATTTACGAAAAATGGCGGTGAAAAACAAAGATGATGTATGCTTTGTATTTTTTGGTATTTCTGAGTTGATGATGTCATCGCCAGAACTTGAGGAAAGTTTCTGATTTTCAAGGGCGTTGAAACACCAGAGTAGTCGATGATAATGGTTTTCAAAATGAATGAGTGACGGCAGGAAGCTTCGCAATTACGTTAAGTCTTTCGTTGGTGAACCTAGAAGTCAAAAATAATGCTTGCTGCTTGCTGAGCGGCCAGCAACTCCCTCTTGCCGGCGGCCGGCCCTATGTGTCGCCATGGAGGGCGTTTCTCTGGTGGCGTTCCTTGGAACTACGCCGCGCGAGCGCCGATGGGATCCTCGTTCCTTTAAACTACGACATGCGCAGCCAACGGGAGCCTATTCGTCATATCGCTGCTACAGACAACAGGATTCGCTCCATTGGAACAGGGGAGTTTAGGTGAAGCTTGGTGCGGCTTCAAAAGCTGATAACGCCGGTTGGCTCCATGGGACAGTTAATGCTTTCGCATTAAAATGTCGGGACGCTAATCCGTGCTGCGAAGGTGGTTGGCAAGCGAAGCTGCGGTATCACCTGCAAATATTGCTAGCTGAACTATATCAAATGATTGACGAAAGAAAAGTAAATGCACTGTACCAAAACAATTTATATAAACCCTTTCACCGCAAGCGCCACCAGGCGGCACTCCAGTCTTTGACGTCCCAAAAAACTTCCGGCTCACAAAAAAAAAAAAGAAGTGAACGAAGCCCAGCTCCACACTGCTGTTTGAAATGTCAATGAAATGCTACCAATTCTCCAGGTGAACGCCAAGAGAACGAAAAAGCGCGAGATATAGTAACAATTTTTGGATATTCTCGTAAACCAACTTGAATCATCGAAGACATTAAACTGTACAATCCGATGGCCCTCATTAAATCCGCAACGTCGTTTTCCATGTTGTATCTATGCTTTCTAGCACTGCTGACATAAGCAAGCTCGACAGACTTGCAAATACGGAGCGACCAGAATTCGCTTGGGACGCTAGCGGCAGTTTATATTTGTAAGCAGCAAAAGGGTATTTTGGTATGAAAGGCTAGTGAGGCCACTCCCCACGTCTTAAGCTGCCGTCGCCGCGGCAGTTAGCGCAAAAGTTATCGTTACCGCGAAACGTATGCGGCGAGCGCTGCCTGATTCGCATTGTTATCAGGAGCGCTTTATCATCTATAATCTGATTCGGATGCTTTTTTTGTGCTTGTTCTTTACTGAAACGAATGTTGTGCAGTATGTTGTATGCCTGATATGCACTTTTCGCCTAAATCGCTGAAGTTTTTTTTTTTTTTTCGTGAGAAGGATGACACGAAAAGGATTCCTGACATCCGACTTTTGAGTCATTTACAGCTTCGCTGAAAATGTTTAGGCAATCCGCACACTGGTCGTCAGACAGGCCTTTACTTTCGGAATCGGTTAGAGCAAGGGGGGTGAACGGGTTAGGATTGATTACTTTCCAGAACTGCTTGGGTATGTCAGACAATACGTTTAACAGGTCTATGCCATAAAATTTTCATTTGTCTTTCGAAATCTCGCATTTATCCAAGTTTTCGCATTCTTCGTATTTATTTCATGCCTCTATGTTTGAGGGAGACTGCTTAGCACGCTTAAATAATCTTGTTTTCTTATTACCTTGTCGCGTGATTGCTTTATTGTACCAATGAATGTGACCATAAGTTTTGTGTTAATCAGAGACATTTATTTGCTCGCGAAAAATAATAGCCTATTTTTAAAACTAAGCCGGTTTCTTTCAGTCGAGTATCTATGTTTTGCCTCCGTGAAAGTCTCATAAAAGGATTTTCGTTAAGTATTAATTGATTCGTAGTCGGCGTTCTTAAAATCTCCGATTTGCTTGTGAAGAATGAATTTGCGATGATACGGAAACGAAAAAGTAAAGTGTGCAATGAGGTGGTAATTTAGACCAGGTAGTGGTGAAATGTTGTTCATGACATTGGGGTCCGTGGATATGCAAAGATGAACTATGCTGCTACAGTGACTAATGGCTGTAGTTGGATTACTAATGAGTTGTGTAAGGTTGAAGTCCCAACACATATTTATGAAATATTTCGTTTATTTTTCATTTGTTCCTGTCGATGGAGGGTAGTTAATATTGCCGAGAAGTATAAGCGTTGCTTTAGCAAATTTAAAATTAAATATTACTGAGACACACTAGTCACAAAGGCACGAAGGCATCATGATTGGCTGGTGGTCTGTAACAGGGGCCAATGATTATTTGAATAGAGGGTGATGAAATGTGCCACCAAACCATTCCAAGCCCGGTGCCGTAGTCACAAGTGACGACGTCCGGCGGTTGCTCACAGTTGCCAGTACACCACTGCCCCGTTTGCACATTCCTCTCACTTCTATACATATTATAATTGATAGACGAGGGGAAACCTCCAAAGTCAATTATCTAAGGCGTTAGCTACGTTTAAGTTAAAAGGAATATGCCACCTTTCGTTCAATCGATCAGCAAATACAAAGCGTCACGTGTAGGAAGCACACTTCTTATGTTTGTGAATAGAACAGAATAAGCGTAGAACGGTTCGGGTTGTTTGGATGACGAGGTAGAAGAAACGAAAGAAACTCTTTTATTATTCTTGGGTTGCTAGTCGATTTCATTAGGTTTTCAAACCTGTAAAACGAAGAGCAACATTTTAACGTTCATCATTCCACGAATGCTGCCAAGCCCATGGGCGATCTGTCGAAGCGCGGGGTCTTTTGTAGCCAATGCTGTCGTTGCCGATGACGCCACCGCAAAGAAATGCAGATAATCCAGCACGGCATTTTCAAAGATGGCGTGTTTTCCGCTCCAGGCAATTGGGCGGGCTGGGATGGGACTGAGCCATATTTCAGGTGACTCTGGATCTGCATGACGAAGACCAACATTTTAACGTGCATCGTTGCATGAGTGTTGCCAAGCCCATACTTAAAGTATGAACATACTAATAGTAAGAACCATATAATACTAGACGAGGCACGTTTTAGAGCGCAGCTCTCAGGCGCCCGTTTCCGGCTTGAGCGGCGTCACCGTCGGCGTAATCGCGCGGTGCATTATGCGAAATGTCCCGTAATGCACCGCGCGAGCCCCCCCCCCCCCCCCCCCCCCGGGGGGGAGGGGGGGGGGGGGGGGGCTCGCGCCTCCGCTGGTGCTCAACCGCCTCCGCAAGTGCTCGATCGCCGTCGGCGATCGAGCACCGGCGGAGGCGGTTGATCTGACATACCGCGTTCGGCTTTGGCTAGCAGACGGCGTTCGTAAAATGGCGTCAGCTGTTGCTGGCTTCACGCGGCGGAACCGTGCGTGCTTCCATTCATTCGGCGTTCGTTGCCATGGTGACGGCGAGGAAAGCAGACGTGCGGAAGAACGCTGCGGCGCAGCGATACCAGGTGCGTTCTAAGGCCCTTCCCGCATGCTTTTCAATGGGCGGAAGGCGAACAAAAAGAGTTTGAAATAAGGACTTAACGCAGAAGGCTGAATTTCTCCAGCGCCTCATAATTTGAGGAGCCTTACACGAAAAGCACGTTTTGTTGGCCATCCCGCGTCCTGTTTTTTCTATCCGCAACATGGGTCTAAAGTATCAAACTGCCAGAACATCGAGCATTCCGAGAGCACGCCCGCCATTGCAGCAGTCAAACTACGAGCTCGCGCTGAGTGCTTTCTTCGCTCGGGCGCAAACCAAGCGGTCGGCGCCATTGATTGCGCTGCGTCTTGACGTCTTCGAGCGCGCCCTCTCCCCCCTCTCTGGTCACCTGTCAGGTGACCCGAGGGAGAGGATGGCACCAGCGCGCGCGAGCTACACGCTGATAAGAATGGCCAGCAAGATCCGGTAGGGCGCCCGCTGGTAGCCATTTTTTTCTTTGTCGGCTTGTTCGTTGCAGTTCGAACTTCGTTCGTCCAACCTGCTTCGATCTGTCGTCTTACCCTGCGGTCTTATTTGGATGTCTCGACAACATATTTTATGTGCTCCAATGCTATCAGTGTTCGAAAAGTCCTACGCGTATATCGGCAACAAGCGATTCTTCAAAGAAGTCGGGAATTTTTGAGGTTTGGTTGGGTTCGGCATACTAGAATGGAAAGTTGGGCAAGTTTCTAGGTAAAGTGGATAGGGCCCTTGAGCACAGGCTGGCGAAAACCACCAAAAAATTTGTTAGATTTGTAGATGATTACTTGGTTTTCGTAGAGAAAAAAGATTTTAGTAGAACAATGAGTGAAGTGTTAAGGACGTTCGCGGAGGAAGGGTTAGGACTTCGCTTCACCTCCGAGACTCCTAAAGAGTACAAAATCCAGTTTTTAGATATGCTAGTTGACGTGAAAGACGATCACGTATGCTGGATGCACCACCCCAGATCCCCGAAGAAATTACTAGACTATCGTTCGGCACACTGAAAGCTCGTGAAAAATGGTATTCCGTATTCCTGCTTACAGTCAGCGTTGACAAAAACCTGTTTTCATAAGATGAAAGAAAGCTTCTCAGCACAGGTCGCTAGGCTCAAAGACTCTTATTATCCTGACTCAGTTATTACTTCAGCTTGTGATAAGTGACTAGGTACTATCGGGGAAAAATGAAATGCGAACAGAGGAGCGCGTGGCTTGCCGTACAGGCTGCGCCACCTGGAAGTGAGCCTAGGAGCGAGGGTGCGTGGCCTACTCCGATGTGTTCACGCCCTTCGCTCGGCGCTCCCCAAGCTTCGGCACTGCGCCTCTCAGTGCGCTGAAAGCTACCACCGCTATCTTTGCTGGCTCAGCGCGTGCGGTGCGAAGAAGCTCGGCCCAAGCGCCGAGCAGACAAAGATAGCGGTGACAGCTTTCAGCGCACTGAGAGGCGCACTGCCGAAGCTTGGGGAGCGCCGAGCGAAGGGCGTGAACACATCGGAGCTGGCCACGCACCCTCGCCCCTAGACTCACTTCCAGGTGGCGCAGCCTGTACGGCAAGCCACGCGCTCCTCTGTTCGAATTTCATTTTTCCCCGATAGTACATCAAGATTGATTCCAGAAAACCTGACAATGAAAAAGTCGAGGTAGAAAAAAAGAACGTCGCGGTTATTCCCTATATCCACCGTCTTTCACACGGGTTAAAGGGCGTCGGTTCGAGGCATGGGGTCAACGTAATTTTGTTCAGCGCGTAACAAACTGGGCAGGATTATTAACGTGGTCAACAAGCGTGCTGGCAGGAAAAGTAAGCCTTTTGGACGTCGCGTCAAGCATGGTATGAAGTTCGTGTCCTGTTCCAAGGGGACCGTTTATGAAATACCTTTTTCATGCGGTCACTCATATATATATACGTCAGACGGGGTGTTGCCTCAATTTTCGTCTACGCGAACACCACAGTTCATTAAGAGGTAGCGTGTACTCCCATCTAGCTACCACTGCCGTGATTGTGGATGTGAGCCAAGATTTAGTGAAAAAAACGTGCTGTTTAAACACAAAGATCAGATATCGAGGGAGTTATTAGAACCTTACTATATAGCAAAACGAAAACCCGGGTGCGTGAGCCAACCATCCATTAACCTAGTGAGATAGTTTGTTTGGACATGGGTTGACCAGAAAATTTAAGATCGAGATTGAAGATCGAAGAAAGAAGAAAGGAGGAAGAAGACGCGATGACTTACACCTGTGCTGGTGTGTTTTAGCGTGCTAATGTCTTTTAATTTGATAAGATTTATAATGTTGCGCGCTTAATGGCGAATGACTGGTGGAAGGGGAAAGAGACGAAGCAGTACTCGCGTGAATTTCTCAGTGTGTCTTCTGAATAGATAGCTGATAGTCAGCGCCTAGTCCTGTGTGTTCTCTTCTTGTCCGTGTGTTATTCGCGCTTTTTTTCAATATGGGTTTGGCAAATGACAGCTTGTGCGCCGCATCGTGTTGAAACTTCAAGAAGCCTTCCTTCGCGTTTTTGACTTTGTGTGGTTGTCCTGCTTTGATCTTGTCGACATGTCTCGAATTACATCTTTCAAGTCCGCTTTTATTATGGTAAGTGCACTGCAACCTACTTGTTGGCAACGATTAACGTTCTTCTACGCGTACTCTTCCAGATTATATATAGAATTAAGCAGCGTCAATTCCCGCGGCAGCCGGGAGAATAATTTCGCCGAAAAAATACCATTATAGTCTAGAATTACTTCGGCTCTTGTTAGCTTTGCAATCTTCTCAGTTGTATAAAAGCTTAGAGTGCCTCTTCACATTTCACAGACCGCCTACACGTTTTCACTTGTTTGCGGAATAGGTTGTAATAAACTTCTTGGAAAATTGAAAACAATATTTTGGGTCTGTTTTCCTGCCCATTTGCAAGCTCCTGCGCGAGCACATTTTTTCTACGGGTTTCCTGCATGTTATAAATAGGTTTATGAGTTTCGGGACGTCCTAAATAAGTTTAAGGTAACCGACCTTCCAGACAATAATCATTTAGGGCTAGCGAATAATTTGCCCATCGGAATGGTGCGTTCAAATGTGTGGTCACGTGCCAGGTCGAACGGTCACCCGTATCAAACGAGGACCCGTATCAAATGGGTACCGTATCAAACGGGAACCCTATCAAATGGGTACCGTATCAAACCTGTACTCGTATCCCATAATCACGTTGGATCCGAACGGATCGACAAGTTTGCCACAAGTTTGAATTTCAAATGTTTTTTTTTTCAGTAGGGACGTGACCCCACCCCCCCCCCCCCCCTGAGGCCACGTGACCCCCCCCCTCCCCGAGGTCACGTGACCCCCCCCCCCCCCCGAGGTCAAGTAACCACCCCGAGGTCACGTGACCCCCCCCCCCCCCCGGGGTCACGTGACCCCCCCCGGAGGAGTTTGAAGAATGAGGCGAAGAGGAGGAGAAGGAATAGGAGGGTATATCTTCCCCTGCGTACCCTTCCCACCTCCTCCTCAAGAGCCGCGCTCCAATTCGGCGTTGCAGGGAGTTCTAAACGGCTTTCACTTTTTATCAGATGATTCACAAAAGAATATACACAGTGCACACCAAGTATATTATGTCGAAGTGTTTCCAAGTAGCTTGAATGTGCGAAGAGTATGTAGTTGAGATCCCGGAAAAGAGGCTCGCTCGAGTTCCGACGGTGGTTGGCAGACAGACTTAATGGTTACTGAGAGCATACATTTCGTCCAAATGCGTGCTTGACCAGTTCCGCGTAGTGTCTGTAATACAGCGTCAGGAGCTGCTATCAACTCCGCCTTGTAAATGATTCCGCAGCTCCACCACTAGGCCACGCTGTATGTAGTCCTCGCGGTGCGTTCAATAATTACTATTCACCTCGCTAGTTGCGTACGAGTTACATGGTCTCAGAAGTACTTCCTTGCCTGACCGTCCCGGTTCAATAAAGCAACAGCCGAGCGACCAAAAGCAGGCGACACCCACGCCGCCCGAACAACGTCCTCTTCACAGCAGGCCATCGTGCACTCCTGTACTACGCTAGTGCAGACCCCTGGAACCACTGGTCACGCTTGGAGACCTTCGGTGGGACTGGGATACAAGGAAATATGAGTTCCAACTTTTTTCTGTGGCAACTGTTCTTAGCAATAAACCAAAAAAGACCAGGCAACGAACCTGTTAATTATTGCAGGGGAGAGATGCGAGGAAAACGTGCAGCAAGTTTACGTTTGGAAACGAGGAAGAGAAACAAGACACGAAGAGCATAATTGAGACGTTTGATAGCTTCTACTGTCCCACTACAATCCTAACATGCAGCGAGTTTTGTTTGACAGGAGGAACAAGAAGAAAAGGGAGCCAAACAACTGCGAGTTTAGGGATCTCGTAGAACGACTACTTAGAAGTAGAATAATTATCGGCGTTCGAGACAAGAAAAAACCACCAAAAGTTCATCTTCGACAACACGTCGTCCAGTAAAACGGTGGAAACATGCGGATCCTTGAAGCAGGGGGAGTAACAATCTAATCAAGTAGAAAGCGAAGGAAAGGCACGCGGAAAAGAAGTCAATATTGCAAAAGGAGCCCGAACATCAGGACAAATGTGCGGGTTAAAAAATCACAGAAATTGTCTTTGCCCTGCCGCCGGTAAGAAATGCAACAAATGCGGAAACCTTAATCGCTTCCATGAAACTGTGTAAGTGGTGACGAAAACGCCATCCCGTACAGCAAGTACACGAGGTTTTGGCAAGCGATGAGAGGACATACTGAAGCGCGCGCAGGATGGTCTCGGCGGTAGCGCTGATATCGTTCGTCGTGGCGTCGGGTGTACTCCTGCGTTGGTGAGTCCTGTTGCGGCGCCACCGGGTAACGTCGAGTAGCTGGTGGCGGTCGTCGGGCAACTGCCGCATAGATCAGGGTGGGCTCCTCGGGTGCTGCTACGTTGACAGGAGCCTCCGGTTGAATTGCCCGCTGTACTTCGTCGCGTACCACTTCGGCTATCGACAGCGAAGCCGGCTGGTTGGCAGCCGGCAGCAGCTTCCTGAGCTTTTCCCGGACGACGTCACGTATGAATTGACGGATGTCTGGAATACTGGAGCGAAGCTCGCAGCTAGAAGGCGTGAGGGCAGCGAGTCCGGATGGTCGATGGTAGTGACTGGCTCGGGCTTGCAGGGCACGCTCGATGTTTGACGCCTCGGTGACAAAATCTTTGGCGGTTGTCGGAGGGCTACGAACAAGACCGCCGAAGATGTCTTCCCTCGCTTCCGCATGAGGATTCTAACCTTCTTCTCTTCTGTAGCCTCAGGATCGGCGCGTGCACTCAGGCGTAGAGCATCCTCCACGAAGCCGGTGAAGCTCTCGTTGGGGCCTTGGGTTCTAGTTCGAAGTAGGTCTTCGGTTCTTTCACGGAGGTGTTGGTTGGAAAATGTCGCCTTCAGCCGACTCTTGAAAACGTCCCAAGTTGTCAAAGACGACTCGTGATTTTCGTACCAGTACCTGGCAGTCCCCTCGAGCGAGAAATACACGTTTGGCAGACGGTGCTCGTCAGTCCAGCCATTGTGGCGGGCGACGCGCTCGTACTTGTCGATCCAATCTTCGACGTCTTCGTGAAGTTCACCGTGGAACGGAGCTGCCGTCCGTGGTGCGACTTTCATGTAGATGACGGCAGAAGCGGCCGGGGTCTGCGACTGCTGGTCGTTCATTGTCGGCCTCGTTGGCTGCTTGGTCCTGGGCGGCAGAGGTCCGAATTCCGGGCGTAGGCCTTGGGTGCCGCGGCTGAACCGGATCTCGGTGGTGCCTTCGATGGTTCTTCGTGGGCTTGGCGTCGGACTTGCACTGCGGGCCCTCGGAGGGGTACGCGGCAGGGGCATGCGGTACCCCGCACCTCCACCAAAATGTCACGAAGGAACAGGCGAGGGAACAAAGAATAACTGAGGAAAATAAACGATTAATGGAGCGAACTTGTGCCCAAAAATATAAGGAAAAAGAAAGATAACAGCAGAGCGTCGCGGGCGTCGAAGGCGGCGAAGCAGCAGGATCGAACGCTGAGGCGAAACTGACTTGGCTCGCCACGCGAAGCCCCTTATGTACACGCGTAAGCTTCTGGAATAATCGGCGTAGAAGATTCGGCGTGTAGAACTTTCTAAACTCGAACAAGCAACACGGTTCTCGAATTTACCTGAACATTACATTAGATGTCAACAAAAAAGGCGTCCCCGCGGCCAGGAATCGAACCCTAGCTTTTCGCGTGGGTGGCAGGCGCTATAACCGTTAGGCCACGCGCGCGCTGCCTACCTGGAAAGCTGCGCGCGCGGAAATACTTCTTGGAATCACCGACTGTTGCTGCTCTATCTAGCGAGGATCTTTTGACGGCTGCGCTGAATTCTAAAGGTTGTGCCTGTTCGTTGAAAAATACATACGCGAGCCAATTGTTGTGTTAATTTGATGTTCACACCGTGCCAAGTTACTTCAAACCAACGGGAAGTGCAAGGTCACCCTGAACACGTTATTCGGCCATGCAGAAAATACACCAGAAAGAATTTGTCTTGTTCTGTGTAATCAAGACAAGTCTCAAACTATTATTCTCCAGGATGTCTCAGTCACCTTGAGCGACAGTGGAGCAGAACGCATTTAACGGATTAGTCCTTTTGCAAGTGTGAGCAGGCATGGCGGCACGACAGCAGTGCGCAACAACTCAATGATCACCATGTATTTTCAGCTCCTGCTTTCCTGCGTGCTGACTTCGGCCCGTGGAACGAGTTCTTGTCTTTTCGTGGGCCATACACCGCAGAAGAACACGTCATCATCGATACCAGGCACGTTCCTCGACAACAGTATGATGACTCCGAGACACGCCGACGCCATGAATCAGCCCCTTTTCATCGATGCCTATCACTCGTCACCGTCATCGACTCTGGCTCACCCTGGTGGCCAGATGGCCTGTATTTATACGCCGCTACACAACTTTTTCGCCAGTGGGCATGGCGGCACGACAGCAGTGCGCAACAACTCAATGATCACCATGTATTTTCAGCTCCTGCTTTCCTGCGTGCTGACTTCGGCCCGTGGAACGAGTTCTTGTCTTTTCGTGGGCCATACACCGCAGAAGAACACGTCATCATCGATACCAGGCACGTTCCTCGACACCAGTATGATGACTCCGAGACACGCCGACGCCATGGATCAGCCCCTTTTCATCGATGCCTATCACTCGTCACCGTCATCGACTCTGGCTCACCCTGGTGGCCAGATGGCCTGTATTTATACGCCGCTACACAACTTTTTCGCCAGTGGGCATGGCGGCACGACAGCAGTGCGCAACAACTCAATGATCACCATGTATTTTCAGGTGAGTAACAACGTGTCGTATTTCTGCAAACGAAGCGACGACATTTTTTTGTTCGTGCTGCCATGCCCCTGTGCCTGTTTGTCTATTGCGTACGAGTGTTTTTGCGTTTCGTTCCGTCTCCTTCTTTCGGGAGACGTTGAGTTAAACCCTGGTCCGGATGACCTAACTTTGCAAACTGTTCTTGATAAACTTGATGCAATGAACACATCCCTTCTTTCTGAAATCAGAAGTGTCCGCGCAGATCAGGAAACGGCGACCAAGTCTTTAGCTGAATTAAACTCGCGGGTCTCGGCAATTGAAGGCAATCTAAGCGATGTTAAAGCACTAAGGGACGACATCGCTTGTGTTAAAGAGACCGTGTCTAAAGCAACAACTAGCGTCGACCAGGTGCAGCTCCGCCTGGATGACGTAGAAGACCGCTTACGCCGAGAAAACCTTGTATTTCGCGGCATTAGCGACGCACCAGAGGAGACCTGGTCTCAATCGGAAGAAAAGGTTATTTCTTTTTTCAGCGAAAAACTCGGAATTAACCTTGAACCTTTACATATTACCCGGGCTCACCGCATTGGCCGTTACAACCCCAACAAAAACGCCCTATAATTGTTAAGTTTGCATTAGGTAAAGTGCGGCAGCAGCTTTTCTCCTCCCGGTTTTCGTTGCGAGGAACGAACGTCTCGATAGCAGAAGACTTCTCGCAAAGTACCCGAACGGCCCGCAGCAAATTAATCGAATATGGAAAGACACAGGCAGCTCCCTTTAAGATTTCTTTCAACACGCTTCCATTGAATGGACGATGTTATATGTACGACCGGTCTAACGATACTGTTTTTGAATGCCCGCGATAGCAACCACCTAGTAAAAGCTTAGCACAACCAGCTACTGGAATTACGGCACCATCAACATGTACCAATGCGAACGATGCCAATACATTGTCTTTTCTGTACACCAATATCAGAAGCCTAATACCGAAGCGTGACGACCTAAATGAATTAATCGATGTTATGAACGTTGGTGTTATCGCACTAAGTGAGACCTGGCTCTCGTCAGAAATAACTGATAATGAAATTTTCTTGAACTCGAGTCACCAATCTTCTTTTGTTATATTTCGCAGTGATCGGGTTTCAGGGAGAGGCGGTGGTGTCCTCCTCGCTGTAAAAAAAAATTTTCATCCACGAAAAGTGAACGTTGTGTCTGATCTAGAGATTGTATTTGCTTCCATCAACTGTTCAAACAACATTGTCATTGTTGGGGTTTGTTATCGCCCACCTTCTTGCAACGCTTCTTTTGTTGAAAGGCTGCATGACGCACTGTGCGACGTGAGAACGCAGCACCCCTTATCGAAACTGGTTTTGGTGGGAGACTTCAACTACCCAGACATAGACTGGGGCGAAGATCTGCCGTCGGCAACGGCATCTCGAAATGAATCGAAACTTTTCTTAGATATGTGCCTAACGTTTAATCAAGAGCAACTCGTAACGCAGCCAACAAGGGTAACTGAATCATCATCTTCGATTCTAGACTTAGTTCTCACGTCGCACAGCGAAATAATAAACGATGTAAACATCATTAATGGCCTCAGCGATCACAAGTGCATACACTGCTCTTTGAACATTAAAAACAACGCAGCTGTTGAATCCTATCGAAAAATTAGAATATATGGAAAAGCAAACACTGATTTGATCAACCTCGGCCTGAAGTCTTTTATGGAGTCATGTATGCCCAACTTTTTGATCGTTCTGTACAAGATAATTGGATGCTTTTTAAAGAAACGTTACTTTGTTTAATTGACCGTCATATACCACTAATACAGTTTCGAGAGAACGAGTCAGCCCCTTGGTACACCCGAGAGCTTAAAACGCTCTGTAACCGGAAAAAGAGATTGTACCGACGTGCCCGACGTCTAGACACAGATCAGGCTTGGTCTTGTTTCTCAGATGCTTTCGCACTGTACAAGTCGACTGTCGCGAAAGCTAAAACACAATTTTATCAGAGCGATCTTGCCGCTATTCTCAAAAGTAACCCTCAGAAATTTTGGAAGATAATAAACCCCCACTATCGTAAACCGGTTTCATTGGTAAATGACAACGGAACTAATCTCTCTGATGATGATGCTGTTGAAAAGTTTTGCGATGCATTCTCCGCTGTGTTTAACAGTAGCGTCATCACATCTTTGCCAGATAATGTAACCATGTCGTTTCCACGAATGCATCCAATTACTTTCACGGAAAACGGCATTAGCAAGTTGATAGATGCACTTAAGATCTCATCGTCACCAGGGGCTGACGACATAAACAGTAAAATACTAAAGATTACTAAACCACTGTCAACTGTTTTTCTAACCTTTCTGTTTCAACAGTCCATAGATACTGGTGCTATTCCTGACGACTGGAGGGAAGGTAAGGTCGTTCCGGTCCACAAAGGCGGCGATGCGCACTCCCCTCTAAATTACCGACCCATATCATTAACTTCTGTTTGTTGTAAACTCATGGAACATGTCATTCATTCCCAAGTTATACATTTTCTAGAACAAAACAATTTCTTTTTTCCTAATCAACATGGCTTTAGAAAACATCGTTCTTGTGAAACACAGCTTGCCGCTTTCAGCCATGACATTCATATTTCCCTAGAAACCTCTCCTCAGGTTGATGCTATCTTTCTCGATTTTTCCAAAGCTTTTGATCGTGTTTCTCATAAACTCCTACTAACAAAACTGTCCGCACTTTCCCTTGATTCTTCCGTTCTAGCATGGATTGAAAATTTTCTCTCTTACCGAACCCAGCATGTGCACATCAACAACTGCCGTTCCCGAAGCGCTCCTGTAACCTCTGGCATACCGCAAGGATCTGTTCTTGGACCCCTGCTTTTTCTTGTATATATTAATGATCTCCCCCTTTCGCTGTCCTGTACGGTCCGCCTGTTTGCCGATGACTGCGTAATCTACAGGCCCATAGCTAACACAAATGACTCACTTAATCTGCAGACTGATCTTGACCGAATTAATGAATGGTGTTCAAAGTGGCAAATGCTCTTAAATGCTTCCAAATCTAAATCCCTCTCTTTTTTTCGAACCCGTCAACACCTTCAAGCTTTTTACTCTATTGGTAACCTCAATGTTGATGCCGTCTCAACTTACAAATATCTTGGCGTTCATTTCACTCACGACCTTTCCTGGAAGACTCATATTAACAACATCATTTCCGATTCAAACCGCACTCTTGGTTTCTTACGCCGCAATCTTCGTCTCGCGTCCTCATCTGTCAAACGCCTCGCATACGTCACATTAGTACGCCCAAAGTTAGAATATGCATCATCAGTCTGGGACCCTCATCTTAAATTCCTTACATCGGACATAGAATCACTTCAGAACCGTGCAGCTCGCTTTATAACGTCTCAGTACTCCAGGTTTGTCAGCGTAACTGAACTTAAACAAAACTTATCTTTGACTCCTTTATGTTCACGCAGGCGTATTGCTAAACTATGTCTTTTTCACAGGTTTTACTACGATGACCAGCTACATAGCTCATTCATCTTGCCACCTCATCGCATATCCCCTCGTGTTGATCACCCTGCAAAAGTTGGCCTTCTTTTTACCCGAAACACAGCATTCTTTAAATCTTTTTTCCCGGCGACATCTGTGGACTGGAACGGCCTGCCTGAAATCATCGTCTCCACCCAAGACATCGGCTCATTCCACGAATTGTTATCATCACATCTCCTATAACCCCACTCCCTTATGTAATACCCTAACTCCAGGGTTCTTAAGGTATTTAAATAAATAAATAAATAAATATACGACGTTGCACGGCCCTCTAAAGCCGTTTTCAAGGGTTTGTACAGCTGAAGGGTGTGTCTACGATATTAAGCCACAATCAGAATCTTGCCGCACCGTCAAAGTGGCAAGACAAATACGTGTGACTTTCAAGGACAGACTCAAGGAAGAGTTGGACCGCATAGAAGCTGTCCACGTGGAAGCTGATGAAAGTGAAGGAGCCAACGGAGTGGTCGAGTAACATGGTTGTCGTGAAAAAATATAGGGTTTGAATGCTTGATGAACCCATATTATCTTAAAATGTATATTATTTGTACATTACCCTATGCCAACGTTAAAAGACGTGGCTTCTCGTCTGCACGGTGCCAAGTTATTTTTTCAACATTGGATGCGTTGTCGGTGTTCTGACAAATAACCTTGTTAGAAGGAAGTTCCCACATCTGTACCTTGAGCACGCGCTATGGCCCATTTAAATTACTGCGTTCGCCGCAAATTTTGACATCCCCTGAAGTGTTTCAGTGCGGAATGCGTGGTGTCATAAAGAGACACATTATTCTAGCAGCCGATATGAACGACATCCTAGTTTGGGGAACCACTATAACAGAACACGACTTGAACCTGAATGCACGATTTCAAGTTGCGTCTAAAAATGTGTCGATTTCTGCAGAGCCAAGTGGTGCACCTAAACCACATTTTGACGACTCATGGTTTGAGCCTAGATCCAGTACTATTTGGGGACATCCTTGCTGTTCCGGAGCCTAGAGACCGACGGAGTTACAAATGTTTATTGGCCCGGAGAACTTCGTCGCAAGATTCATACCAAATATGGCCACACACTCAGCACCACTACGCGAGCTGCTGAAAAAAATATATCGCTTGGGTTTGGACAGGACGCCAAGAAAGCAGTTTGGACGCGCTCATGGCGCGTTCACACTGGAAGCGGATCCGCAAACGCGAAGAGGATCCGCGCGTTCTCTACCGTAAAGCGGCTGGGATCGAGCGGTTGGGGCACGTTTTTGCCAACCGCTTCGGGACCGATTTTCCCCAACCGCCCAACCCCAACCGCGAAACGGCAACCAACCGCAACGCGACGCTGATCCTTATGGCGTTTATTTGAGCTTAATGTCAAACAGACAAACAGCAGTCTCGATCGACGTGCGAGAGACGAGAGAAGAGTCCGCCAGCAACGAAGCCACGACCGGCTAGCACCGAACACATTCCCCCGCACCAGAACTGCACAGAGATACTTCAAAAAAGTATTCGGGAATACAAATACTAAGATACATGTAATTTAAGGCCCAAAATACAGATACTGAGATACATTTGTCTTTTATATAACGGGATACTCCTGAGATACTTCTGCAAAACCAGCGAAAAAGTATTCCGCAAAACAGATACAGATACTTATAGAAATACATTTGTTCTTGAAAGGTGCTAGGCTGGGAGGGTGTAGTTCGTGCCGAATATGAATGGTAAAATATGATCGTGCTTCTTTCTTGTGCCATTTTAGTGTTTCCCTTACCTCGGACTCTTTATTTATCATTAATGCCGCTAAAGAAAACATGTGACCCCCGTTGAACCACATAGTTACTGCTTTCCATGCTTGACAAAAGGCGTCTGCCCGAAATGAACCCTGTTTTGCCGTGAGGACGCATCTCAAACTGTTGTATTATAAGCTTCTGAGTCACCCAGTGTTGGGAAGTTGGAAAACAGGACCATACGTTTTCTTCAATCTACTTCTTAACAGCGTTCTCTCTGCTAAAGTGGAAAGAGTAGAGGCCTTTGTGAGAGGAGATAATTTTGTCATTCTTTCCCGCAACCTTTAAACCAGTTTTTTTTTTTTTTTTAATGCCGATGACGGAGATGGATCATGTTATAGGGTGGGTTCATATTATAAATTACGAAGCAACCTGTACCAAAGAGATGTTTTTCTCTTTAAAATTTATCTTAAAAAGGACAACTAATGAAACGCGATACCTAAGGCTGTCAAGGTATAGCGATACAAGCGATACATCCTTAATGTATTTCACTACTGCGATACAAATACATTTTTCAAACGTATCTTGATTCAGAGCTACGGATAATCAAAAGTATCTCTAAGATACTATCGCGATACATTAGTATCGCGATACTGCTTAGCCTTGCCCCGCACCACGTTTTACCGCACCGCTCACAACTTCGAAAATTATAAGAGCGAACTTCGAGTGGGGAATTCTGGCCCACTATCCCGAAAACAGGGTCAGCCTATTAATGCGAGAAGGGTCCACTTTAAAGAAAAAGTCGGGGCATCCTCTTCTGAGTCAGCAAGGCGTGCCTAACGGGGCTTTGATTGTGGGCAAACTCGAGGGAATTACAGGCAAGTTTCGCGGGCCCATGCCTCTTTTTTCGCTGCCTGAACTCGTGATGCGTGCGAACATCCCGAAGAAATATCTTCAGAGTGACAAAATAGCAAAATGTTGGCTTTGGATGGTTAATTAAAGTAGATTTTGGGATTGTAAAACATATTTGCCAAACGCAACTCTCCACAAATAACGTGTGATATCCGAGAAACCGCCAACCGCCTCTCGGCAACCGACAACCGCTTCTGGGTGTCTCTGAACAGGGTCGCTCGCGAACCGCGTCCGCAACCGCTTTGCGAACGCGGATCCGCTTCCAGTGTGAATGCGCCATCCGCTTGAACATGATTGTAAACCTGAGACTGGGGCAGAAAGAGAACACGACAGAAGGTAGAAAAAGAGGAGGCCACGTCTCAAACTAAGCTGCAAAGTTTATTTCGTACACACCTTTTATACCACAATTCCTACGCCGTCTCTACGAAAAAAACAAAAAAACAAAACAATTTGACACGAGGACAATGACACTGGGGTAACCTTCTCTTACCTCCCTTGACCTCGGCTGCGAAACACTCACACAAAGGGTCACATTCTAACATAACCACCGCCACCCGGCGAACGTAGGTGAATCACTACTGAACAAAAGGAAAGGGTTTGACCTTCAAAGATGCGTTTCCTCTAACAACTCGATCAGTCCAAAGAAACAATACTAGACACTGCTAACAGTCGGAACTTGGGGCCATCTGAGGGAGCGTGATTATTGGGCGATGGGATGTCCGTTTTGAATACTGTAGAACCCTTTATTTTCGCGGCCCCTTTTTTTCGCGAATCGGTCACAGAGGACATAATCGCGGCCACTAAATTTCGCGAAATCCAGGCGCCTGCATTGAAACTCTTAAGGTTCGAATTTTCCGCGTGCCCTTAAATTTCGCGAATTCTTCAATTCGCGAAATTCGCGAAAATTAAGGGCTCGCAAACATTAAGGGTTTTACAGTATTCACCGCCCCATCCGCTTATCGGCGCGTCTCTGCTAACGTATTCCGAGCAAGGTAAGCAAGTCACGTTGGCACTGGATTCCTGACACACCGGCGTTGGGGCGGTGAATATTCAAAACGGACATCCCATCGCCCAATAATCACGCTCCCTCACAGAGACTCAAGAAAAATACGCCCGGATTAAAAATGACAGGCTTGCGATTGTACACGGATGCAGCGATTTCAAACGTTATATTTTTGTGCACTCATCTGTGATACTTGAGTTGGATCATAAGCCACTGGAGGCAATATTAAAAGAACACCTCTGTGACTGCCCGCTCCTACAAGGATAAGGCGATACCCTATTACCGTGCAGTACAAACAAGGGAAAGAACTTATTGTTGCAGATCCCTGGTCAACGTTTCCATCCAAAACTATGTTTAAGAAAAAAAGTTATCCCTTTCTTGTAAGCGTGTTTTCCTCACTACCCGTTTCAGATGCTCCACTGGCGGACATCCTCCAAGCGAAAGGAAATGACGCGGTTTTCATCCAACTCCGAGAGTACGCATCAACATCCTGGCCAGCTGAGAAACGAGAAGTCCCAGAGGAACTTCGAGCGTGCTGGAACCAGAGACACTCGAAGCAAGTTGAAGATGGACTGGTCTTCAGGAACAACAAAGTGGTAAATATAACAGCCAAGAGAACAGAGATTTTGAAACTTTTTCATCTAGCACATGTGGGTGAAATGAATATGAGTATGCGCGCCAGTGAAGTGATGCATCGTCCGGCCATGTTTTGTGACCTTGAAGTTCTTGCAAAGTTATATGACGTGTACACAAATCACAAGAACATAAAGGCGAGACTACCAATACTGCGCGGCGAAATGCCCAACCAAGAGTGGCTGCTTGTGGGGCTCCACCTGTTCTACCACAAAGGTCGAAATTTCTTCATAATTGTTGACTTTTACACCTTTTTTTAGGTGAAATAACTTTGACAGTCCATGGCATCTTCAGTGGTATCCACCTGTGGAAATAGATTCGCTATTTCTGGGACGCCAGCAACGTTGCGAAGCGACAACGGACACACATTCAACAGCCACAATGTCAAGAAATTTTTTAAGTGAGAAATTTTCGAATCATTCACGACCACGTTAAGACCTCGTCAGCCCGCTCCAACGGTTTGGTTGCGCGCGCCATAAAAGAAGCAAAGAAACGGCTATTGCTGTGTGCCTAAAACCCTCTTGACTTCTGCCGCGCCCGCCTGGAATGTCGCAACAGCCCGATGGATAACCTGCCCACGTCGCCAGTACATAGGCTAATGGGTTGTCAGAAATGCACACTGCTTCCGGTTCTCGACATTGGAGAAGGAGGGACCGTGGGCACCACCCACCACGGGCCATCTTGAAGATTCGGGCCGTAAATTGACACCTTGACTCCAGAGCAGCATGCCTATATCCGTTCGCACAGAACATCTGGGACTGCTTCGTTATGTCTGTAAACAAGGTCCTTTTTCACTGGCGTCTGTCAGAACAGAGGACAGCCGGACTTACCGCCGCCTTTGAAACAGGCGCGGTACTTGGCGGCATACCACACGGAGCGCTGTCGGGGAACGATCTCGTTTGTTTCTGCGTTAAACGATTCTCTTGCGACGTCCAGGCGTCTCCGTCAAGCACGGCGCCGATGATCGCCGCTAGGCAGATTATGACTTCGGTATGTCGCTCACCCACTGGTTCCCTTGGTCCCCTTGGCCAGCGTTGTCCTAGGTCAGACGCCGCTGTCAACGAAAAGCGCGGCTCCACGACGCCACCATGAATGACGCAACATTTTCGTTCCCGTTCCGGCAGGAAACCGCCTTTCGCCTCTCGCGATGGAATTGTCGTTGTCGCCTTGTCACCGGGGTGTCCTTATGGGTTTGGTTGCTGCTCCACACTTTCCACTCCTTTTAACGTCCCTAAGCGTCAGAGACTGAGGGTGAATTCTACTCGCAGTTTTTGAGAGCTCTAAAAGCGCCCCTTTTGGAGCCAGCATCTTCCGCTGGTAGATCCGCTCAAGGTGGTCATTTTTCATTCGTACATTTGTGGCAGCGACCGCCCTGTGGAGCCGCTCCAACTTTGCCAAACTTGATCTATATAACTTCAGGGAGCTTTGCGGAAGTTGACAGAAGCGCGCTACGTCATTTCCGGTGAGTTCTCCGCGCATGCGCGGCAAGGTAGCCGGAGCGGCCGGGCCGTTGAGTTGGATCGATTCGCATGTGTCGGTTGTTTATGCGGGATTGTGAAGGCTCGAGCGCTTCTACCTTGCGTAGATCAGGAACGCAAAACGGGAATAGGAGCGCGGTAAATCGTAAGCGCTGACATCTCTGGCCGCGAGAGGATGAACGAGAAAAAGATCGACAGAAAATCTGAAGGACGCAAGGTTCGGCCTGCTCATTTTGCCGCCGCTGATTGTTTACCTTTTTAGACTCCATACCAGCGGCGTTTTCTCGTGCAATAAAGCAAGAAACAATTAGTCAACGACCTTGCAAGAGATGGTCTGTTACCGCTTTGTGTTTATTAGTCTTACCAGCAATCTGAACTTCACCGATGGTGATCGCTGAGCATGCCCCGCCGATTTGAGGCTGCCCAGAGGCATGTAACCGCGGCAAACGCAGACGTCTCCCATGTTATTTCTAACAGTGACAGTTTTATATTTCTAAACAGTGACATTTTTTATATTTCTAAGCAGTGACAGTTTTGACCGGTCGTCCGAAAGCTCAGTCGGCTGAGGCGTTGGTCGCATTGTCAAGTTAGAGCAACGGCCATTTTGAACTACCAACCTTCTCGGGCAGTTCGTTCCAAAACTGCGAGTTCATCTTCCGCTCGTCTATTTAGAGCGGGTCCCACGGAGCGGAACTGTGCCTCCTTCGTGGATTTTGAAAAAAAAAACGTTCCGGATCTGCCAGCGGACTTCAACATAAGTCCAACTCCCACTTTACATTTAGAGGAACCTTAACCTGGCGGGACGGAGGTCAGGCTACCGCCCTCTTATGTCCCGCGGCTACTCAATCCCCCCCTCTGGGCCGGAGCTACATTGGCCTAAAACAGGGCGTTTGAGAAAAACTGTTTTGCGAAAAGACTCCCCCATCCGGCTTGCTGCGCCCAGCCACCTTTGCTCCGTTTGATATGATACTTCCTTACGCTACAATATCGTAAATATGTCGTCGAGGTAGCGCTTATACAGCATTGGCAATTTGGTCTGTTCTGTAAAAAGACGAGATTCTAAAATACTCATGAAGGTGTTGGCGTAGTTTGGCCCTATTTTTCTATACGTAGATGAACCGCTGACCTGAACTACGTAAGGACGCTCGTTGAATTCGAAGTTGTTTATTACTAATATGAAGTAAGATCGATAGTGTGTTGCCTTCGATGGATATATCAGGAATTTGGTTTTCGTAGACATCAACTGTCGACCTAATGCATGTGGTATGTTAGTATGCAGAGAGGCCACGCCGACCGTGACGAGAAGAGAGTTAGGTGGAATATGAAGGACTGCTATCAGTTTCAGGAAGTGATTTGTGTTTTTGTTTTTTGTTTTTTTTTTTTGGAAGGGGGGGTGGGAATCGAAAAATTTAGAGATTTTTTTTAACAGGCTGTCAACGCAACTAGATAGGTTTTCGGTGACACTACCGATTCCTGAGATTATTAGACGTCCACGGTTATTGGACTTTTGTATATTAGGGAGCATACGGAATATATCAGGATGTGAATCGATAGGGTTGAGTGCATGGAATACGCTGTCGTCAAGTATTTTAGTAGGGTTAAGCTGCCGTAAAGTGTCTTTTTTTTTTAGAAAAGCTTTGTATTCGTCATTGGGTTCACTCTCAAGGGGTTCTTAAAAGGATCGATTGTTCGATTACCTCCTTCTTAACTCGAGGTAGTCAGATCTGTAGACATCTACGACATAACTGTTATTGTCGTCCGGTTGAATATTCCTGTCGGTTCGTTGCGATAATGCCTTTATGGCCGCCCGCTCCTCCTGATGGTTTGATTCTAAAATATCGAGCTGCACATATTTTATGTACGCGTCCAGACATTTTTCTCTTTGAGAGTTTGGAGTCCATCGTCTTGAGTTGGGCAGAATGTTATGCCGCTCGCTATTTGTCATGAAAAAACTCGTGAAATTTAAGAATCCGCTTGAAATTGTCTAAGTCCCAAAAAAGTTAATTTAAATGGAGTGACCAGTGTCTGGACAGAAATTTTGCGAAATTATTTTGTTCATTGGCCAAAAGAGTGAACGTTGACAGATTGACAACATTGTCAGCTGGAGGGATTTGAGTTTAAGACTTCTTCTCTATAATGTTATAATCTATAAGGCTACAGTGAGACTCATCACAGAAAATAGTGAAGTGAAAGAAAGAACGTGATAACCGAGTGATCATACCCAACTTTGTTATCGCTGAACCAACGATTTTAGATACATGCGCAGTAACTGAAGGAGTACTATCAATGTTGACGCCTAGGTCTCTTACGAGAGATACACAATGTATCGCTTTGTCTTCGAGCACATGAGGGGAAAAAAGTCCTGTTTTCTTAATAAAAAAATCAATTTAGGTTTTTCTGGATTTAATGACAAAGCGGTTTTTGCACACCACTCGGAAATCGCACCAATATCAGTGTGCCAGAAAGTACAATCAAAATACCTTTTTAACATTAACAAAAGTTTGACTTCGTCAGTGAAAAAAAGGACACTCGAATGCTTGACGCATTTTACTTTATCGTTTACAAACAAAATAAACAACAGTGGTCCCAGGTTCGACGCTTGGGGCACACAAGAAGTCGATATAAAACAATTTGAAAGTGAGTAGCCAACACAATAAGTTTGCAAAGGAGTAAAGAAGACGGTCAAAGGCCTTCGACAGCTCAATATATTCTAGAGCAAGTTGACCTTTGTGTGCAATTATCGGTTGAAAGAGATCCAGGAAAGAGCACACGTTTGTTTCTACGGACTTTCTATATAAACAAAAAAAAACATGCTGAACAGGACTAAATTTCTGCCTGACATAACTAGAGATCCGGTTATGCATAAACATTTCAAGAACCTTTGCGAAACAACACAATAACTAAACACTGCAGTAGTTATTTATCAGGAAAAAAGGATAGTTTCCACTTCAATGAAAGGTAGCCAACAAAACTCATTTATTAAAACCAGGAAAGAACCTCTCTAAGGTAGCCAGTTACTGGCCTATAGCCTTAACAAGGTGTCTGGGGAAAATGCTGCAACGAATGATCAACCGAAGTCTAACATATATCCTTGAATGAAAAAAACATACTTACCAAGTATCAATGTGGCGGCCAATCTTCCAGGTCTACCCTTGACCATCTTGTTAGACTTGAAACGACTGTAAGTACGTGAGGCCTTTGTGAATAGACAGGTTTCTTTGTTGTTGTTTTTTTTTGTTTAAAAAAGCATACGATACAACATGGAGGTCTGGCATTAATAATTATCTATATAACTTTGGCAGTCGCGGTCGAATGCTAGGTGCTATTCAGTAATACTTAGAAAGACGCACAATTCATGTAAAGTTCGGAACTACTCTTTCTAGAAAATTAGTGCAAGAAAATGACGTACCCCAAGGTGGTGTCCTCAGTGCTACTTGTTTCCTAGTAAAAATAAAGTCCATCTCGCATGTAAGTTCCCCATCAGTTCAATGCTCCTTGTATATTGATGGCCTCCAAATTTTTGTGTCATCTTGCAATTTTTCTATTTGTGAACGGAGAATATATTTGACAATTAACAATATTGTAAAGTGGCCAAATATTAATGGGTTTATATTTTCCACCGAAACAGCTTCTTCTGTCCTTTTATCTCGAAAACATGGACGTGCCCCAGAGCTTGCCCTGACAATGTATAACTTCTTCATCCAAAGCAAAGGGATACAGACATTTCTTGGCCTTACCTTTGATAGAAAATTTTCCTCCAGCTTTCATATAATCGATTTATAAAAAAATGGAATAAAGCACTGAATGTCCCAAAGGTCCTTCCTCACAAGTCATGGGGTTCTGATCGCGTATGTCTATTATCAATCAATCAATAAATCAATCAATCTTTTTATTTACATCATCATCAAATTGTGATGTGGGCTGTAGAGGCAAAAAGTCAAAACAGTTTTGACTTGACAAGGCCTCTGCAGCCTTACAATTGGCATACGGTAACAAACAACAGCAACCAGGGAAAAACAAACAACAGTGACATGGGAAAAAAGAAAAAAAAACACTTATTTACTCTATTTGCTGCTAGAGGAAGGATTTGGCCTTATACACAAAGAACGAAGAACGACAGCATCTAGTGACTGGATGTATACAGGAAACGGAAACAAAAATATAGAAAACGGATGTATTTACAGTTCACAAAGACATTTTACTTTCTATTTGTGAAAACAAAGCTCTCGAATTTCATTTAGATGTAGGTTTTCAATGTTTGACACATTTTGTTTTTCAACTTTATTTAAGACAAACGGAAGATTATAGCTTAACATTTGAAACCCATAGTTCGTGCGATTTAATGTAATGTTCCAACGCTCCCTTTCCCCAACGTCATAAGGTTTAGAAATGGGAGTTAAATTTGAAATACAAGTAAAAAATGGTTCATTACATCGGAGGGTGGATCCATATCGTGTGAGGAGAGTATACTCATACAAATTAAGAATAGATGTTAGATGCAGCTCTTTAAATAGAGGAGGAGTATGTGTGTCAAAAGACACATTTCGTATTATGCGAACAGCCTTTTTTTGAAGAAATGTATTTAGGTTGGACAAGCTTGTAGTGCTCCATACCAAGTTACAGTAATTTAAAAGAGGTTCAAGAAGAGCTTTATATATAAGCAATTTTAAACGACAAGGCAGTATATTTTTAAACTGGTACAATTTTCCTAGAATTTTGAAAGTTTTTTAGCTATATTGATAATATGATCATTCCAAGACATGTGGTTGTTAAAATAAACTCCAAGCGTTTTCACATTTTGAACGAGTTCAATTTGAGAGAGGCCAAGAACAATATTAAAATTGTAACTAACATTTCTATTCTTAGGTCGGAAAAGAACCGCCTTACTTTTGTTCATATTAATTTCTAGCGAGTTTACTACACTCCATTCATATAGCTTCTGTAGTGTGGTGTTAGTTTCATTCACCGGTTCCTGTATTTCAGTGCCTGAAAAAAATAAGCTAGTATCATCAGCATAAATGATGAAAGAGGGGGTCCTACTGATGTTAACAATATCATTTATATACAAGTTAAATAAAAGAGGACCTAAGATACTACCTTGTGGTACTCCAGATCTGATAGATTGAACTGTAGAATTTTGACCATTTATTACTACACATTGCCGCCGAAAATTAAGATATGATTTTATAATATCGAGTGTTACGCCACGGACTCCATAACATTCGAGATTTTTTATGAGAGTAATATGATCAATACGATCGAACGCTTTAGAATAATTTATAAAAACACCCAAAATTAATTTTTTTTTCGAACGACTTTAAAATTAGCTCCTTCTGTTGTAACAATACCAATTCCGTTGATCGGCCTTTGCGAAAACCGAACTGAGAGTCTGTAATTATTGCAAATTTTTTACAGAAAATTATTAATCTATTATGAATGATTTTGCAAGACATTTAGAAAACACAGCTAATATTGATATAGGTCTATAATTTGAAAATTCGTTTTTGTTCCCTCCTTTAAACAAAAAAAAACTTTTGCAATCTGCATTTTTGTAGGAAATCCCCAACTATACAATGAGGCATTCATAATTTGTGTTAAAACTGGTGAATCGATCTCTCCTCAATTGTAGGATCCCGACTTGATTATGTATGTATAGTGTATGGATCGGCAAGGCTATCGACATTCAAGATGTTAGATACCTTTCACCATAACGGAATACGTCTGGCCACTGGTGCTTTTCGCACATCCCCCGTATTAAGCCTATATTCTGAAACGATATAGCTGTATCATGAGAAAAGCCGTTTTTCCTTAAAATTTATGTATTCGCTTAGGATTCATTCGGTACTGCAACATCCATGTCAAGGAGTCGTAGAGAAGTCACGTTTCGAAAAAACTTTCCTACATAAACCCTCAATCGTTGCTCCTTTTTCAATGAGAAATAAGTTGGCAGCCCTCTCAGCAGGTCTTGACATAAACTTACCTGTTGCTCCGGTTTTAGGAACAATAGCTTCATGGCAATACTTGCCCGCTGTGGAGCTGTCTTTGACCTAATACAATAAGAAAGACACCCCCCATGAAATTGTAATGCAGAAATTCGTTCAACTGCAAGAGACGTATAACAACTACGTCAGCGTTTACACTGATGGCACAAAACAAAATGATTCCTCTGTCGGTTGCTCCGCAATCGGGCCTTCCTATTAATGTGTGTGAAGAATTAAAAGCAACGTGACAATTTTAACGGTCGAGTTGTATGGTTTCCTTCTCGCCACGAATCACATCACAAAAAATAGACTTCTTTAGTTCCATAGTTTACACGGATTCCCTTATTGCTCTAAGAGCACTCGGGTCTCTCGAGGCAACAAAAAATCCTCTTGCTACTGCTGTACAGTTTAAAGTAAGCATTGCCTTGGAAAAAAATATTCAAATAGTCTTCTGCTGGGTTCCAAGCCACGTAGGAATAGCCGAAAATGAAAAGGCTGATCGTGCTGCAAAAACATGTAGTGAAAGAAATGTGGATATTGAAGACACGCCATACAGAGACTACCGTTCAGCACTAAAGAAACACATTAGATCTGAATGGCAACAAAGAATGTAACAGTGAAGTTAACAACTAACCTTATTTTGTAAAGCCTCTTTTACAGGAGTGGGCTAGTGCCCGGCAGCAGGAATGCTTCTTGGTGGTAGTCCTATGCCGGTTAAACATTGGCCACACACATCTCACGCAGGGGTATTTGCTCCGTCGAGAGGATCCACCCTTGTGCGTATACTGTACAGAACCCCTAGCTGTAGTGCACATTCTCCTTGAATGCCCTGCAAATGACAGTGATCACCAATTTCACTACTTTCAGTTTTATAGCGCCTGCCTCCCTTTACTCATTGCTTTGTTGCTTGAAGACAAACCTTTATTAACCATATTCACGTTTTTTTTTCTAATTTCCTAAATGACCTCGGGGTTTTACACCGACTGTAGTTCGAAGCCATAATTTGTATGTTATCACTTTCATAATTTTACAGACATGTCATGCTCACTGTCTTATTTTTTCGTCGGCTGGTAAAGCTTCTTGCGCCCCTTTATTCCTTTCTCTTTAATAGTATAATAAACAGAGCGTAATGGCGCAAGTGAGCTGGCGTATATCAAACATTTTTGAGAAAAACCCGAGACTGGAGTATTGAAAAACGACAACCAGGAAGAGAAGGAAGAAGTCTCAAACACAGCTAAACTTTTTATTGAGGACAGAACCCTATATATAGGGTTGGAAAAGGAAGGAATAAAAGGTAACCCTTCTTCATATCACCTCTCTCAACAGAAGATACGACACGGGACCTCTGAAATGGGGTCAAACCATCAAAACATCTGACGGTACCAAGAATGACATCAATCACAAAAATAAAAAAAACTCCGGGAAGATTACAAAATGCACTAGACCCTTACCTGACGGAGTGAGTTATAAGACTACACAAAGGGGAAAAAGGGTCGTATCAAGAACTAAGTGGAAAAAGGAAAACTTTTCGGCTAAAAAATGGCGTCAGAAATTTAGAAACCGCTTCTATTCCGCTTCTACAGACAAAGAGGGCTTGTTCACTGCAATCCCATGCTTGGTTATCGCGATTGACTCTCACAGCAGGCGCTTGTGGTCGTTTCTTTCTGTAACAATTGTAGTTGTCGAGTTTCATAATTGCACGCAATTCTTATATTCCTTAATATTCTTGAATACCTCGGAGTATGGGTCCTTCTTTTTGACACATCGTTTATGTTCGCCTATTCTATCATTAAGACAACGATTCGTTTGACCTA
>JABSTQ010008790.1:0-39107 GCA_013358835.2 Ixodes persulcatus
AACCGGACGTGCTCCTCAGAAGTAAAACACAAAGAAAAGCACAGCAACGCCGATGATTCGTCACGGAAGCCGTCGTGAAGCCGGCGGGATTGGCCGGGCCTGCGCAGTGGAGGAGAGTGATGTCACCGACGAAGCGCCGTGTGCAAAAGGAAGACGTGGCGCGCTGCTTGTAGGAATGCGCTGCATGTAGCAAGGCTTTCGCATTCTTACATGGCGAAAGCGGCGTCGCCGCCAGCGCCGCATATTCCCATGCATGATGATACTGCTAAGTAAAAATATCTAAGATGATCTTGAAGGTGCCGCGTACAGCGGCGCAGGTATTTTTTGTTTCTGAATGTGGCTGAAAGTACATGAACTGAAAATTGTAACAGATAGATGTGGATAGGGAGTTTCAAGGTGCTAATGCATTTACTGAGCCAGAAAAGGTGACATTGGCGAGAAATTTTTCCTGAAACATGAGGCGAAACTGCGAACGTGGGGTGCGCGTTCGGTGTAAGGATCGAAACCCCCACGGAGCCGCGTCCACGGTTTTTACCGTCCACTCTGTCGTGGCTGCGTCTCAATCACAAGAAAGATGGAGCGGATTCAGCATGTCGCCATGACGACAACGCCTCGTGCGTTGCCTTTTCAGTTACGGAGGGTCCCAAACTTCAATTCTAGCGTTCTGAAATGCAATATTTGAATACATCCCTACCTTGAAATAGGGATTGGAAAATAATTTAAGCTCCTTGCCTCAACTATGGGAATATTCGTGGCTAGTGGTTGGTCACAAGAGCTCTCAGTCAACGCGCCGAAGGTCATGGAAACAATGTCGGTGTCACGATTCTAAGAAATGACATAAAATGAAGTTGAAGGGGCAAGAAGGAAGATGATGCCACATGAGACAACGATGTTAGAAGAGGAAGAAAAAAGACAAAGGATGGCGAAGCAGTTATAATCACAGACTGAGACCGGGAGGAAGCGGCGGATGTGGACCACATCCGCCGCTTCCTCCCGGTCTCAGCTCCAGGACGCGCCCGACCCTTGCTGTGCACAAGCTGTCGCGGCGAGAGTTCCACACTCCCCTTCAGACGCCCAGGAGACAAGGGCCTTCGCTGCCTTTGGCAAGTGACTTCGGTTCGTCGACGCAGCGAACTCAAACTGTAAGACCTGCTCTGAACAGCTTCATCTCTTGGAACTGTAGATGTGCTTAAGCGTGTGTGTATTATTTCCCCTTTTACCGTGTACATACTCCTTTGCTTTCCGTTATATCTTCGTCTTCTTTTTGTAGATATAATGGGTTGTAAATTATTCGTTTTCGGCCTCGCCTCTATCGCATTCGCGACGTCTCCGGCCGAACCGTGACAGTCGGCCAATGATGTGCCCTTAGTTTCGCCCAATTCTTACGAATTAATGACCGAGCTCTCCACATATACGGCTTTGGTCGGGCCTAATAAAGCTCGCGCTGGAGATCTACTGCGCTCGTAACCTGTCGCCGAGCGATTGGTGTTACAAGTGGATCGCAGTGCAGCATGCACTTGGGATCCTCGGCGAGTGTACCGTCACGGAACGTCGTCGTCAGTCCACAACTGCATTACGTCACTTCCTGCAGTTTTAAGACGTATCCACGCTTTCATTTTTTCCACCTGTTTTGGCGAAAAATGGCTCCTCCATTGTCCGCTCATCGGCTGCGCGGCACGATCCACATCGTGACTTCCTCTCCGTGTGACCAAAGGACCTTCGAAAGCCATCTCGAATATCCTGCTAAACATCCGCCTCATTATTTCGACGTTAGACATCGTCGAGATTCTGGCAACGAGCCTCCTGTCTCTTCGCAGCCTTTCGCTGTATTTGCTCCCCAAGAAATCGGCGATCTTAAGCACGCAACTCTCCGTGTTCTTCTGGAGGGCTTCGTAAGTCAGGAAGAGGACGTTGTGGTCGTGTCGGTGCTCGTACCATGACAGCAGATGGTCGAAGTAGTTGCCACACTCCACGTCTCCCTCGACGAACATCTCCAAGAACTCGTCGAAGGTCCCGTCCTCGAAGAGGTAGACCGGAAGGGTTCTCGTGTGGTGGTAGCACGAGACGCAACAATCGTAAGGATTCCTAGCAATATACAAGTACTTGGCCTGCCTCGAGTAAGGCTGACTTTGGAACGGGAGGTGCGTCCTGATGCTTCCCGGTCGAGGCATCCTCTTGATCCGCTCGATGTCGGTGACCGCCAGGAAGGGTGTCCTCGAGCAGAATTCTTCGGCGCTTTGGGGAGGAATGCCACCGCTGAAGACGCTGAACACGAGGTACTGCAGCCATGTGATTCCGCACTTGGGGTAACTCACGGCAAAGATGTCGTGCGGACGGGGCTCGTAGGCCAGCGCTGCGCGGATGTTCTGGTCGGAGTAGAACTGACTGAGGTGAAGGCCTTCGACGTCTCTGTACACCGGGCGGGACACCATTGCACCTTTCTGGAGTTTTGGGCTCGCCTGCTGGAGGAAATTGAAGCAAGGATGAAACAGAGCCACTCACTCTGAGTGACGAGCTGGGAGTGTATTCTACTATTCGGCTGAAAGTTTGTTACTGACGAACGGGAGTGCAAGTATTAGTTAATAGCTGAAATTGCGTTCAGCGCGATTCTCTTTGATGAAACGCAACCGCGGAACCCCACCAGTGGCGTAGCCAGTACTTACTTTCGAAAAGGGGGGGGGGAGGGAGGGAGGGAGGGAGGGGCTTAGGTGGCAGGGATGTCCATGCCTGGGGGTAAGCAAAGTATATCTTAATAAATAATATACACATTCATTTGCCTTGGGGCAAAATGAACGTGTATATTATTGGGTCGGCTGAATATTTGGGAGGGGGGGGGGGGGATGCTGAAACCTTATAAGCCTCACTTCTTGCTACGCCACCGATCCTCACCTATGCTGAAATGAGGGGCCAGATTAAGTAACGTCGGTAACATTCTGCAAGTAACAGATCGCAATTACGGTTGTAATTCAAACCGTAATTTGAATAACTGGTTTTTAATGGGTCCAGGGTTAAAACAAAAATCTTGCGTAAGGTTTTTTTTATTCATGGCCACACTTTCATGACCTTCATGGCCACACTTAGTCCCACTAAGTGTGGTCATGAAGGTCATTAGAAAAAAAAAGGTCGATTAAGTAAAACATGTTTTATCCACTTAAAAATATTTGAGAGCATAACGTAGTCGTAAAATTGCTACTCGACCACATTATGGTCTAATTGGGACGTGAAACCTTGATTAAACAATTCGCAGTGGGCGCTACGTGAATACTAATACGCGGCCCCTGACGCCAGGCCGCAGAGCAGACGCTTCGCCTGACTCGGATACTGCGCACGCGCCATGTCCCCACCTCATCCGGGCTTGTTTTTAAACAACGCGTTGGCCTAGTCACGAACCATGACCCCCGAGAGTTTGTGCGCGCTGGCTGCGCTCCTTGGGCCACTGCATTCGCCGTTGGAGACTGTTGCTGCGGGGCGCTTGGTGGCGCTCGCAACCATATCACACTATCACACGTATCAAACTAAAGCCCCTTAGAAGTTACAGAAAAGATGCAAGCGAGCTGGTGAACTTTCAGCGTTGTAAAACCCGAGACGTAGGACAAAAAGGAGAAGAAAAAAGGGGACACTCCTACGTCTCGGGTTTTGCAATGTTGAAAGCCCCTTGATGTTTTAAAAGTAGCGCAAGGTACGTCGATGCGAGAGGCGCCTGCAACGTGCAGCCCCTGGGAAGATCATGGCAGCACAGCGCAGCACTGAGCTGACTGAGCTAGATCTCAGACGCCATGTTCTTCCCAGAAGGGGCGCGCGGCAGGTATCTTGAGCTTGAGCATTTCCACGACGCCACTTCAAGCAAAAAATCAAACGATAGAAAGAAATAGCCGCGATTTATCATCATTACCATTATCGTCGGTCTACGGAACTTAGGAGCTGGACGAAATGTGCTCCTCGCACATCGCCGCAACTCACAGACCTTTGACAAGGAAGAAGTTGATCGAATTTTGAAGGTTAATCTTTTCGAAGCACAAAAGGTGTAAAAGGAATGTTCATGCACGTAAGTAAAGTTAAAAAACTGTTCTTTACATGACAATTTTTTTTTTATGCCTGTCCTACCGGCCCAGACAGTATCCGCAGACGGCAAATATAGATTCGCACTAAATATTGTATTCTGAGGTATCATCCAGCGAAACAGCGATAACACGGAGCAGCGAATAAATATTACTAGGGGTGTGCGAATATTGGAATTTTCGAATGTGAATAGAATAGGAATAAGACAAAAAACGGTCTTCGAATATCGAATCGAATATCGAATATGTGTCTTATAATAAAAAAAAAATTGCAAAACAAGAGGTAACAGCAGGTTTTATTGCCTTTTTAAAATAAATCAATGCAACTGCATTTTACTGGGCTGCAGCAGGCTAAAGATTCTTCTAGTAATGCACTCGTTACAAATTATCGTGTAGAAAAATTAACTGCTCAACGTGTTCAGAAAGTAAGCGCTCCCTACGCGCCGTGACAACATTTCCGCCAGTAGAAAGACCCTTTCACTCGGGAAACCTGAGAAATTTCACTAAAGTTCGAATAAGTTTGACGTATGGACAGTGCTGGCCGGCTGCTTCACGAATATTTCGAATTTTGGGAAACAAATAATTTAGAAAGTAGTTTATTTTATATTTTATAAAATGGTTACCAATGTTTACACCAAATAAAAGCGAAAATATGCGCCTTTAACGGTTTCATTAGTTATTAATGTGAACCAGTGATGCCAATAAACCCAACAAATATTGCACTTTTGCTCCGCCAGGTGAGTCAACTAGTTTTTTTTTTCTTTAATTTTCGCGAATGCGCACAAAAGTAGAGCTTCAGTCGAACCTTTGTCGAACATCCCGTCGAAAGTTCGAAAAAGGCGAACTTAGTCGAACTCGAACCTGGGCAGGTTCGCAACATCCCTAGTTTTGACTAGGGGTGTCGCGAACCGGTCGAGGTTCGAGTTCGACCAGGTTCGACTTTATCGAACTTCTTGTGAAAAGGTCGACGAAAGTTCGACTCAGGTTCGACTGCTATGCGCATGCGCGACAGGCTGGACAGTTGGCTTCGGATTGGATGGTGATGGCTAAGGGATGAATTAAGGGCAGCACTGCTTAGTTATTACAGTTAAAACAGTTATTAAATTCCTCAGTGATTAGAATTAGTTATTCTTAATTGCAGCTATTCATAAAATTAAAATAACGCTTCGTTTAAAAAAAATTATCCAAACCTAGACATGCTTGTATTAAGGTCTTGACACACTGTCCACAAAGTCGAACCGGTTGAATCTGCTCAAAAGTTCGAAGGTTTCGGGGTTCGACCCAGTCGAACCCCGAAAGTTCGACCTAAAAATCCGGTTCGACAAAAGTTCGCGACACCCCAAGTTTTGACTGCGCGGGAGTGGCAGGAGTTGTTGTCGATGGCGATGCAATGTTCTGCTCGCACCTAGATTTTCTTCTTTTTGTTAATTTTCAGACATTTATATTAGATAGCACTCTCGAGATTTATTTCATATTTATATTTCACTCTCGAGGTTTTATTGTATCAATTTATAGAATGCGCAATTACATTACATATTGCTATAAAAGCGCCACACAACAAAGGGCTTGGTGAAAAAGAAACCGAAACTGATCCTGTCTTGCTGCCATTGGACAGATAGAAACGAAGCAGACCGATAACGCACGCATCATACGCCTTTATCAGTGAATAAACATATTCATAGGGGAATGCGTGGCAAGCAGATTATTCATTACTTTTCCGAATATTCGGCTTAGGTAGAATATTCGGGAACGTCCGAACATGCTTTTCGAATCGAATACGTTTCGAATAAGCAAAATATTCGATTCGTATTCGAAATTTCAAATATTCGCACACCCCTAAAAATTACGAATCAGCAGATATCAATTTATCTGTCTCTATTCTGATGATAAAACCAATGAAAATGCAAGCTTTGTGCCGCCTAGAGCACTATATAGCTCCTACGGAGCAGAGTAGCGCAATCCTTTGATCCGCGTGTTTCGCCGACAACATGGCCGACAGAGCAGCTCGGCGCGAGTCACGTGGTACTCAGGGTTCCAGGCACTGATCTCAATGACAATTGCTGGATCGCGCTTCCCGCTCCCGCAAGTGAAGCCACCGGAGTTCGCTCGCTTGGGATACGATTTGCGGTTTTGCTAGCCTTGTGCTGCGGTTTCCAGCGTCCTGCAGACACGTTTTCTAGCAAAATGATTTGTTGGCCTAGTTGGTTAAACATTACGAAAATTAAAAAGCGCGAAAGACAAGGACAAGAGAGAGAGACTACACAGGACAGCGTGGACTACGTGGACACAAGCGCTTGTCCTGTGTAGTCTCTCTCTCTTGTCCTTGTCTTTCGCGCTTTTTAATTTTCGTCACGTTTTCTACTCGTTCGTCGTCATTCGCCGAAGAAGTTTTTTAAGACTCTGTGCACCGTTGAGACTTGCAGTTGTGAACACGTGGAAAATTTTACGAAAGCGCAGTGTCGCAGGAAAAAGGCACAACTCGTCGAAAGCAAGGGTCTGGCGGCGTGTTCAAAGCTTCCTTGGCACGCCGAAGTGCCGTGTCTCTGTGCCTTCGCGCGCTTGGATACCGACCAAGAATCGACGCCGTGTGAATGTGTTTAGCGAGTGCAATGTGCGTGAAGCCGTATGTGCCTCTGGATCAGCGTCTTACTTTACTCTGACGTCTGTATACTTGCGGCCCTCGCGGTTTAGGAACGAGCTTAATCCAGCGTCCACTAGCGACGGAAGATGGGGGGAAGGTACGTCTTTTTTTCGTCCTTAGACGATTTACACGATACCGTGCACAACAGCTCCTCATCACTGATCAGTGCTGGCTCGTTATCAACCTACTTAATTGCACTTGACGTTTGAGCGCGGCTCGCCTAGTTGTAATTGGTCAACAGATTGCACACGACAATATCGGCCGCGCTTCAAAGATCGGCCGCGCTTCAAAGATTTTCATTCTCGCCGTCTTGTACTTTTGCTTTCGAAAACCCTCCTTGCTCCACAGCGTTGCCCTATTCGTGCTCCCACGTAATCCATTAGAGTAGATTTGGAACATAGCCATGGTTAATAGTACATAAGAACACGTACAGATCTCCCCCCTTTTATTGATAGCAACTCACCGGAACAGCTGGACGATCCAGAACTCCGCGGCCGATATATATATATATATATATATATATAAATGATCTAAAGGCATCTACGCGCGACACACGTCCAGAACTTTGGTGCGGCGTCAATTCTTGACCGGTATCCAAGCGTGCGAAGGCACAAATATGCATCACTCGGCGTGCCAAGGAAGCTTTGATCATGCCGCGAGACCGGCGACACTCGTTTTCGACGAGTTGTACCTTTTGATACGGCTTCACGCACATTGCACTCGCTAAACACATTCACACGGCGTCGATTCTTGGTCGGTATCCAAGCGCGCGAAGGCACAGAGACACGGCACTTCGGCGTGCCAAGAAAGCTTTGAACACGCCGCCAGACCCTTGCTTTCGACGAGTTGTGCCTTTTTCCTGCGACACTGCGCTTTCGTAAAATTTTCCACGTGTTCACAACGGCAAGTCTCAACGGTGCACAGACTCTTAAAAAACTTCTTCGGCGAATGACGACGAACGAGTAGAAAACGTGTCTGCAGCACGCTGGAAACCGCAGCACAAGGCTATCAAAACCGCAAATCGTATCCCAAGCGAGCGAACTCCGGTGGCTTCACTCGCGCTGCAGCGAACAAGCGGGGAAGCGCGATCCAGCAATGGACCTTTTGTAGAAACATCGGTTCGAGAGTAAATGCTTCCAGTACCCTCTCTCTCTTCCTTTTGGCTGAGCAGAAAGGGAAGATGGTTTCGTTGTGTCGACTTCGGGGCGGAAGATTACGCACGATGGGGACAAAGGCGAGTTTGGGGGAGCCGTATCTAGGTCACAGCGCCTCAATGGGTGAACAGGATGTTGTTATGTTCTGCTTCGCTTTATTTTCTTTCTCTTCTTTTAGCTAGTCTAACGACGACGACGTTAACACGCGGCACGAGCTGAGTAAACAGTCTGACATGGAACCCCGACTCGACTGGTCATTTCCTCGGCTGCCTTAACAGATGTAGCTGACGTTTTGGGTGTGGAACGGGTGGGAGAGGCCTTGCGCGTGCGTTGTTATCTCGCCACTTAGCCTCGAACCCAGTCGCGTGTCTAGGTGGCAGCACATATTCGCCAAGAGGTTCATTGTCATTGAGATCAGTGGTTCCAGGAGGCGGCCCGCCCTATGGGAGAATACATGGAGATCGACTCAACACGGCTGATTAAAAAATAAACGCCGAGTTCACACTTTTCGAAACTAGTCTGTCGTGAAGTTGGTGAAGCACCAAACACTTTATCAAAGTCTCAATAATATCGGACGCGTGTGCAAATTTTGAGAAGGCAATTTCTAAGGCAATGGCGTTTGAAGCAGACGATTTTTGCACGCAGCGGAGATGGGCTTTCTGGGTTGGCCGGAGCGGGTCACGTGAACGCTGTGACGTCACCGAGTCGTCTGCTGCATGATGCCGCTCATGCAATTAAAAAAAGAAAAAACGTCCTTAATTGGCACACAACTCAGCGCTAATTATTCTAAAATGTTCCTTCATTATGTCAAAAACTATTGTCGTTCCGTACATCTCCACAATATTGAAGAAACAACGATTTTCTCACGTTCCCCATGCATTTCTGGCCGGAGTTGGAACCTCCGGGCGTTCGCCGCTAGTCGCCGAGAGACGGCGTTCTAGATTGCGCTACTCTAGAGTTCCTGTATAGGCTCCCTACGGGAGCCAGAGTTGCGCCAGAGCTCTGATTTGCGCTTTTGATTCCACATGCCGCGTGCCGCCCTCGCCGCTATTCGCCGAGATCCGATCACGTGAGGAGCCGTATCAAGTGTCGTGCAGCAAAGTAGACGTTGCACGCGCCCCGGCGTACGTTCCCAGGCTTTTGAGCCCGCCGCGCGCCTCGAACGCGCGGCGCTGCTATTCGCCGAATTCAGTCACGTGAGGAGCTGTATCCACATGCCATGCGTGAACGCGCAACTCTGGCTCCCGTAGGGAGCCTATTAGCGGCGAGATGTTTTGGTGGCGCCCTCCTGTGGTTCCCCCTTGTGACGTCATTACCTTGCAAACAACAAGTTCGATGGTGTTTGTTATTAACATGGTGGAAGCTTGAAATCATTGCGCTCTCAAAAGAACACTGCCAACACCGTCAAAATTAAAGTTCTTTCATTCCTCTTATTTCCGTCGATGATAAATACCCTTTCCTACGTCATAGTCAGCGTTCGGCCAATCGTGGAAGGCCGACCACAGCGACGCTTTCGGTCGCGCACGGGGCTAATACAGGAACTCTACGCTACTCTAGAGTTCCTGTATACACGTTTGCAAGCACGGCGTCCCGACTGGTGCCCCACGCGTTCAAGCCCATGCACCATGCGCGTGAAGGTGGCTTTGGCAGGCTCGCCATACCACGTGCTTCCTCGAACGAGCAGGAACATGGCAGAGTTGCGCGTTTGATTCCACGTGCCGCGTGCCGCCCTCGCCGCTATTCGCCGAAATCCGATCACATGAGGAGCCGTCTCAAGTGTCGTGCAGCAAAGTAGACGTTGCACGCGGCCCGGCGTACGTTCCCCGGCTTTTGAGTGCGCCGCGCGCCTCGAACGCGCGGCGCTGCTATTCGCCGAATTCAGTCACGTGAGGAGCTGAATCCACATGCCCCACATGCCATGGATGAACGCGCAACTCTGGCTCCCGTAGGGGGCCTATACAGGAACTCTACGCTACTCTGCTCCGAAGGAGCTATATAGTGCTCTAGTGCCGCCGGCTCACACTTGACAGCGTGCTTTGAGGCGATTCTATTTCTGGTTTGGTTATAAGTACCGCAGTCTTTCTGGTTTGGTTATAAACGCTCGGCTGGGCAGCGGAGCGTTTGAAGCTGGAGCAGAGCGCCCGAAAAATCTCGGAGGCCATGCACCAACTCAACTCTGCTAAGCCACGCCGCGGTGGTGGCGCTTCGGGCGCACTTCCGGTCCGAAGGTGTGGGCGGAAGTCAGCATGCGGGACTGGCATCTCTGCGTTGTTTTAGGAAAAAAAAAAAAAAAAAAGAAAAACAGACAAAAACCTGCATTGTCGTCAGAACGCCGCATCTGCACAAGAAGAGCCGAGAAAGGTGTGAATATCAGTTCACAGGTGTTTTCTGCCTGCTCGGTTCGTTCGAGAATGTGGATGGGCTCGTGAAAAGTGAAACCGAGACACCGTCGGATCACATTTGCTTGTGCGGGAGGCACTTTGGGTTGAATCGTCGGATACTTGCGGTCGTCTGATTTATTCGTTTTGTCTCAACATAAATGCGGAAAGACCGTCCAGTTGTCCGGACCACCCGCGGATTACGTTCAGTGCGTGTTCATGTCAAAACAGCCACTGAGTTAGGAAGAAGAGGAGTGGCATACCGGCTCAAGCTAGAGTCACTATCTCGAGCCAGCCAAACGAGAAAATCTCAGGTGAAGCCGGAAGGAGAGGCCGCGGTTAGCCACGGCCGGCGGGAACGCCCCCATGGGTATGGTGCCTGGAACGCGTCTCCGACCGGTGCGTTTACCGCGTCCAAGAAAGTGGTCCCTCGATTTCCGCCTGATGACGTCATACAAGTGTCATGCTGTCGCCAGTTGCGATCCTGGTGGCGTCCCAACAGCTGTGGTGGATGTGGCAGAAAGCTGTTCTGCTTACGGTCGCTCTCCAGTGTGGCAGTCCACGGAAGTTTCGGCAGCCAGAAGCGGGGACGCCGTGACGACAGAGACACTCGCGTTGCCTTGTCTTACTCGCAGCTTCTCGTCAGAATTTCTACGACCAACCGCCGGGATCCCGACATGTGACAACGTGACAGTTGCGGCTTCTGTGACGTCATTTGTTGTCACTTGGGGACCACTTTGGATGTATGGGCAGCATAGGACGCTAAATACACCAGTCGAAGACGCGCTCCAGGCACCATACCCAGGGTGACCAAAACAGCAGTTGGCGCCAAATCAGCTGTCCTTTCTGTCCAATAGCGTCTTTTGGCTTTGTTTATTTTTTAGCCATCGTTGGGGGCGTGTCCCTCTAAACCGGAAATCTCCCCCAGCTTCAACTCTGGTGGCGCCATGTCGCCTCCGGAAGCTTCCTACGTCCATGCAAACAGCCGTCTGGTCATTCAAACTGTCGTCTGCTCTTCGAAACTCGTTCAAATTGTTGTCTGCGCGTTCAAACGTTAGCGGCAAGTAGACCAAACGTTGCGATAAGAGGTAAGTGCAGGATTTAAAGGGATACTAAACCAAAGAATTTAGTCTCCATAATAAGTGGCGCACGTTCTTTCCACGAGCCAGCAGCCGCCGGTGTGAATGCATCGGCTTCGGGCCAAAGGAGAATGAACAAAGGCTTTTCATCTCTACAAGTGAAAGCTACGTGCTTGTTAGACCAATTAATCGCTTACCTTTTACACCAGACACCACTGTGTAGATGAAAAACTTGCCTTTATTTTCCTGTGGCCTGAAGCCCATACATTTCACTGTCATCTTAACCGCGAATGGAGGTCTTTGACGTCATTTTTGTTGCGTGTGCTCGCGCACACCGGCGGCTGCTGGCTCATGGAAAGAAAGTGCACCACTTATTATGGACACTAAATTCCTTGGTTCAGTATCCCTTTAAAAGACTGAAGTTCTAAACCTGTTTGTGCTAAGTAGGCTCGGTGTAAACAGCAGATAAAACGAGAAGTTGATCATTGATACTAGTGTCCATCACCGACTTGTTATGCCTGCTTCACTCGGTCCGATTCTGCTTACTTTTTTCAGTATCGACGTCGAGCATCGCGGCTATACCGTTCACGCTTTTGCAGCCCGAGCGACCTCCAGTCTGAAAAGAGCGAGCAGAATTTCATCATGCGGATCAGGCTTTAGCGTCCACTCTGTGGCATTCATTCGCAATAAATCGCCGCACGTCGCATTATTTATACGAAGTTTGGGGCGTAACGACCTTCGTTAATTTTTCTCAGGTCACTAAAGTAGTAAGACGTTGTAGAAGGACGTCGAATGAACAATTCCAAGGCGAAAAAGGGCAAGGGAACTCCCACCGACGCCCACAACATCGTGTTCCTTTTTAATGGCTATTTGTTGATATACGGGACGCGGCGCCTGTTGCCCACACTTCATCGCGCATGCGCGGCGCCGGTGACCTGCAGCTGGGGGCGCTCCGGTTTGTTTATAAACATGAGTTGGTTCATACCCGGCTTTAAATCGAAAGTAAGGGAGCAAAGAGCGCCCGTGACGTCGATCCCTGCTCCGCAACCTACATGTCCGCGCCGCAGGCGACGTCAGCCGTGTAACGCCGCATCGTTCGCTGCTTAGAGTGAACTACACGCTGCGAAAAAGGCAACTAATTTTACGGTAAATAAGACTTTGTAAAAACAAAACAAAAGTAGTAGTATTCTTGAGCTTACAGTTGAAGGGATGCCTTGCGGCCGGGACTATAGTAGCCGAAACATTCAATGCCCACTTTTTGGCCTAGGATCATGTGACGGGCTAGTTGGTTATACATTACAAAATTAAAGGTAGCGCTAAAGACGAGAACAAGTAGAAGACACAGACACGGACAAGCGCAGCACCAGACGCCACTTTCTGGCGTCTGGTGCTGCAAAAAATAATGCCATGAGTAGTTGTAACTACAAATCTTACATTAGATCTAGCATTAAAATATTTTTTTTTTGTTTTGTTTCGTACTACGGGATCGAAGATATGCAACCTATTGTTTGATCTGAAGAGTGGTAGTGCTTGCGCTGGTAAGGATGGCATAAGAAATCCGTTGCCCATCTCAACCACCCACGCTCACATATATGTAATCTAATCCTGAGTACTGGTAAATTTGCTGATAAATTGAAAATTGCGAGGGTGTGAGAAAGGAGTGGATCAAAATCACCTAAATAATTATATACCAATTTCTGCCTTACTGTGAATCGTTGCAGTGCTTTTTACGTTATTAATGTGATGATGAAAGTTACGACTGTACAACAGCGAATATATTGTCTTTTTTGCTGAATGATGCGATTTTGAGGAAGGGAGGGGGGGGGGGGAGCTGTCACCTCGTCAGGTATATTCTATGCCTTATCTGACTGTCCCCCAGACAACTGCTTTTTTTTTCATGTGGTTTGAATAAAGAACTCGGCGCCCTACGCGTGGCGTGAAACCATTGACTGCGCAGAGCAGACGTGGCATCGGGCGTCGGTTGTTTACCGCATATTCTCTCCACGCTGTTTACAAACAAGTCAACGTTCGCGCACACCAGGTGTGTGCATTGCGCATGCGCAGAAACCAGATTAGCGTGAACAGAAGCGCCGTGCTGACACCAGCACCACCGCAACGGCGTGACGTCATGGCCGCGTGTTGGTGTGTAGCCGCTAAGCAAGGAGGCAAGAAGGCTGACGGGAATGAGCCGCGCATTGCCTTTCTGAAGCTGTCAGGAGACGCTACCGCGATACAGCGGGAACGCCCATCTCCTTTGATCAGGTCAGCCAGTTAAGGAAGGTCGGTGTCACGCTCCGATGCTCGTGGAGTGGCCAGGGGGGCTCTGCAAGACGGCGGGACCAAGTGACTGGGACAACGGCAGCGCATCGGATCCAGTTAACGAATCGAATCGGTCCATGTAAACAACTCGGATCGAATCGGATCGGATCCGATCCGATCCGCTGGGATTGACCGTCTCAAACCCAGATATCCGCTGGGTTTGAGACGGTCAATCCGAATCGAGACTCTCCATGTATACGCTAGCGGATCGGATCGAGTGCTCGAGCGAGGGATTACGGGAGCTTTGCTTTGCATGCCGCTAGGCAAACCGGACACCTCGGAAACAATCTGGAGGTCACTAGGTTTGCGTTGTGATCCTTCGACACGAGGTGCCGCCACTGGTCGATCCGAATCCATGCAAACGTAGTGGTTGAGGTGGATCCGATTCGCTAACTGGATCCGATGCGCTGCTGTCGCATCCATGTAAACGTAGCCAACGTCGCCTGCTGCGATTGGCCAGCGGCGTGGCGCTGACCAATCGCAGCAGGCGGCTATGTCCCGGTCCCGTCGTCCCGCCGTTTTGCAGAGCCGCCCCCAGAAAAGGCGAACGCCTTCTAGGCCATTGAGACTGTGCATGGGCGGGATACCGATCGCACCTTTTCAGTGACGGAACTAAATAAAAAAACTGCTCTTTGGACGGAAAGAGCGCGTGTTCTTGCAACCCTCGGCCTATTCGAGACGAGAAGTATTCTCTTAGGCCGAATTTACAGAGTCGTAAAAAAAAAAAAAGAAAAATGCGTCCATGACGCGTTTACCTGGATGCTTTCCGTTGCCCGGGTTGGCCGCTGTACTGCAACCGCTGCCGTCAGAATGCGGGCCGAGTTCTGCGCAGCTGTGCGTTTCACACATATGCGGCTCGGGGATGCGTGTTGTTCTCTACCTAAAAAAACATAAATACGAAAAAAAAAAGTGGACGAGGAGGAGACACATGGTAAAAGTGTTTTCTACACCTTTACCATTTCACCCATACCCTTTCGAGGTGGAAATGATGGAAAACTTTATATTTCGGTCTGTTTTTTCAAAAGTACTTTACATGTACACTTTCCCAACTTCCTACATTCATGCTACTCCCCTATTCGCTGAAAGCACTAAAGCCGGGGTCACACTGCTAATATCATTCAAAAGACACCGTGTTTGCTGTAGACGTGACAATTATGTGCGGACGTGCATCAAGTACCTTCGAAGCACTTCATACCTATACATGCTTCGATAATGTCTACAGATAGTTGTTGTGTGATCAAGAAGGGCCGCCGTACAAGCAAAACGCGTGCCTTAGACTTTGTTTGCAGACGGTCTTTTGTATACGATGTGTGATCTTGGCTTCATGGCCATCAGTGTTGAGTGCCGATTAGTTACAGCAATGAAAAGAGTGATGGGGATAATGACCATGCAGTCTCGTTAGTAAAAAGGGCGTCCGTTCCTTTTACCACTAGACTGGGTTACTATTAGATCACGAACGAACGCCTTTATTTATTGGCTGAACGGATTAGACAAAGAGAAGTACAGTCGGTGTTCCGTCCACGGCGTCTTGACGGACACACGCGTTGTTTCGAAACACGAGGTGCGAGCCTCGTACAACCTGGTGAAAGAAAAAAATATTGTCTTAACTAATTCGATTAATGCAGAGACGCACAGAATGTGTCGTGTGCGCATTAGAGCGCGCTCATTGTAACGCTCGGTGGCGGATAGCTTTGGGTGGCTTCAGATGCGTTACGCGCATGACACATTCACGCGCTTCCGGGTTTAGCAGATTGACCGAGGCCAATTTAAGTACATTTAGGAGCGTGGGAAGTTTTATGGGAGGTGACTTTCACGCGGGTTAACCGTGCAGGCGTTCGTACGAATGTTGGTTCGGTCTCCCATCATTTCGCTTCATTATTGCTTGAGCTCGGCCGCCTCCTTGGCTGGACAAACCGACCGTGCCTACCGAAACTCTCTCACTGCTTGTAAACACACAGGAAACAGACACGACTTTTCGTGCGGGGTACGCGGCGCTTCGTTCGCAGGAATACGCTTCGTCGTTCACCAACGTAGTATGCGTCGTCGTTCTTTATTCACTGAGTGACTACTCTTTGACTAACAACGCGCATTTTTTTGTCATCATGGAAAAAAAAACGAAAAGTGTATTTTTAAATGTGACGAATTGGAGGGTGTACTTTAAATTGGGTCCATTCGAGGGTACGGGGACAACGATGTAATGCCGACACGGGGAGGAAGCAGACGGTCGTTTACCCACGTCGCACCTGTTTTGTACCGAGCTGCACAGCCTCGTTTCAGCATTACTTGGCAAAGAGCGAACGCTGCGGCCCCCTCGAGCCAATCACAGTGATGGTGCGAAAAAGCACGCGACACACAGGAGCACTCAGACGACAAGTTGTCTCGTGGCTAACTCCGAGGTTCCAGCAGAACTGCTCGGAAGAAAGGAAATACATTCGAGCAAATATATCCCAGCCAAACCAGCACTACGTGACCTCGAGCTCCGGGGAATGCAAGGTAAAACCCAAAAGTCACATTCTCGCTCGGATGGATTGTAGCATCCGCTTGTTTACTTCTGGGCTATTCACTGGCCCACCTTCTTTTATGTGTTTGCAAATTGCACGGACAATGGCATCTCTCGGCATGAGCGTGTAAACTATAGGAGGTATTCACTGGCCGCCATATTTGAGGTCACTGTTTAGAGCGCATGCTCAGAACGAGCTCGCATTAAAGGAGCGGTGTAACGATATCCAATTGGAATGTTTTTCACTTTACACGAGCTTACTGGCACCTAGTAAGACTCAAGGCAAACTCGCAACGAAAGCGCCACTGGCCAAGAAACATCCTTTGTTGCCAGTGTAATTTCAAGGACCAAAAGTCGATCAGTTTCATTCAATCTCTCCTTTGCAAATTTTGATGACGTAACGTGGGGATTTGCAGTACACCCCAATGACGATATTTTGAATGCTGTTCCATAGATGGACCCGAGCATTGCCGTGGGCACTCGATTTGGGCTCGTGATAGCGATATCTCGAGAAGCATTCGTGTAGTGTGGCCCGTTTCACATCGTCCTGCAACGACGACAATAGCCAAGCCTATATACATGTCTGGAACTACAGGTGCCGTGTCCCTGTGCTTTGCCAACCCCAGCGCGTGGCTATGATCAACATTGGCGGCATATAATCGGACTCCAGATCACGTGGGCCCGCTTGTTCTGGCTGCGAGTTGAGCAGGGGTGGAGGAGGAAGGATGTTCTCGCTTTTTCTATTATTTTTTTTCAGGGACTTCTATTGCCGTGGGGTGAAAAACGAAGGCGGTGTTTCATAGGTCCATTGAAGAGTCAGGGATCCGTTCTAAGACGAGTATTTTGCGCAAAGCTACAAAAATTGTTGCATTGCCTCCTTTAAAGGGATACTGAACCATAAGAATTTTTTGGTGTCCACCCTAATAAGGGCGCACGTTCTTTCCACGAGCCAGCAGCCCGCCGGTGTGCGCGAGCACACGCAACGAAGATTGACGTCAAAGGCCTCCATTCGCCTTAAAAAGGACAGTGAAATGCATCGGCTTCGGGCCAAAGGAGAATAAACACAGGCTTTTCATCTATACAAGTGAAAGCTACGTGCTTGTTAGACCAATTAATCGCTTACTTTTTACACCAGACACCACTGTGTAGGTGAAAAACTTGTCTTTATTCTCCTTTGGCCTGAAGCCCATACATTTCACTGTCATCTTAACGGCAAATGAAGGTCTTTGACGTCATTTTTGTTGCGTGTGCTCGCGCACACCGGCGGCTGCTGGCTCGTGGAAAGAACGTGCACCACTTATTATGGACACTAAATTCCTTGGTTCAGTATCCCTTTAATAGGCTGCCAAGACCGGCACTCTTGATGGTGCGGAATGCACGTGGCGAAAGAACTGTGGAAGCTCGCGTTCAGCACGCGCTCCGCAGCCGAGCACACAGCTATGGCCGCCATATTTGTGGGTGCTATTTAGAGCACATGCTCAGAACGAGCTCACATTAATAGGCTGCAAAGACCGCCAACCTTGATGGTGTGCAATGCAGGTTGCAAAAGAACTGTGGAAGCTCGCCCTTAGCACGCGCTCAGCAGTTGCGCACACAGCTATGGCCGCCAGTAAATACCCCCTATAGAGAATTGCAAGCATGCCGCCCCGAGTGGTGCCCCATGAGTGCAAGCACGTGTAGCTTGCTCGGGAACATAGCTTTGGCAAGCTTGAAATTGCACGGGCGTGTCCGCACGAGCAGAGACATGGCGGCGGCCAGTGTCCTTGCTTGCAATTGTGTATACTCATGGCTCAATAGACCTGTTGCTAAGTTACCCAAGCATCAAGGAGAATGCAGGAAATGGTGTTCCACGCGCCCTCACGTGCTGACGTCTGCAGCAGTACTATAGGGAGTATTCACTGGCGGCCATAGCTGTGTGCTCGGCTGCGGAGCGCGTGCTGACGGCGAGCTTCCACAGTTCTTTCGCCACGTGCATTCCGCACCACCAAGATTGCCGGTCTTGGCAGCCTATTAATGCGAGCTCGTTCTGAGCATGCGCTCTAAACAGTGACCTCAAATATGGCGGCCAGTGAATACCTCCTATAGACCCCTTCTAGAGTGCCTTCATACACACGCGTGCTTTTGCTTGAGTGGTGACATCTCAACCATTTTTCCGCCCAATCGTTTTTTTATGCATTTTGAAGTGCACGCAATCTCAGCTCGAGCGCGTAGCTCTGGCTAATGCATAGCGGCATTTTACCGCCTAAGTCACGCACCGAGTGCGCCAGAGCTTCACGCGCTGGCACATTCAGGGCAACAATGGATGTCTTCACCCTGAAACAGACAGACATCTAGGCACCCTAACCCCTTCCGAAGGAAGGCGCCACCTGTCGCATGCAAGTGCAACTAGGTGCGCCGCCAGGGATACCCAGCCGGTAGTAGGTTTGCGTAACGCGTACTTTGCGGCGGCGCTGTTCTCTGTTTACGTGCTGTGGCAGTATGCCGTCCTACTGTTGCCTGCCTTTCTGTGCGCAGGACGGATACGTCGACGACTGCGAAAACAAGGTACGTGTCATGCAAAGTCTTTATAAACATACATCCGAGGAAAGAAGTCTGCGCGCGCGTTTTGTTCCGGTTCGCGCTTACGCTGCTCTGTCCCGACGTCGAACCGAAGTAAGCAGTCCCTAGGTCCTGTGAAAACAATCGTGTATCATGTGAGTACAAGCGTCGTATAGTAATGTTTTCTCTTACAAGTTGCGGGTGCGTGAACGGCAACCCCAGTTGAAAGGAACTTGTTCAAGATGATCATTCAGCGGGTAGACAGGATCGTGAGCAATCACGAGTAGGCTCCTTTGGCTTACATTAGCCAGCGTAAGCACTCTCGTAGAAAGTGAACACACGGTGAAGGGGACTGCAGTGCCCGATTAAATCTACCCCAGAGCAAGTGTAGCTGAATGGAAGCCGACAAGTGAGCCCGACGTACGTTCATATCGAAGTTGCCTAGTGTTCGCGACGGGATGTTTCGGTGGCGCCCTCGTTTGGTTACCTTTCGTGACGCCATCAGCTTGTGAACAACAAGTTTGATGGTGTTTGTAATGGGCATGATGGAAGCCTGAAATCATAGCGCTTTCAAAGTAACACTGCCAACGCCGTCAAAATTGAAGTTATTACATTCCCCTTACTTCCGTCGATGAGACATCCATTGCTGACGTCATGGTCAGCATTCGGCCAATTGTGGTGGGCCGACCACAGCGACGCTTTCGATCGCTCACGTCGCCAATAGAAGCTGCCCAGCGCTCGCGGGGGCGTTATTTGCATCTCGCGTGTCTTACAATCATCCTTCTTGGACAAATTGTTTGTTGTTCTTTGGTAATGTATGGCAAAGTGTAATTTTTTATGTGCCACTTTTTTATTTTCAGGTGTTCTTCCATAGGTTCCCCGACACTGAAAAAATCTATCAGAAATGGATTATGGCCGTCAAACGCGATAAGGAAAACCTGTTTAAGGTTTTTAAAGCTACTAAAATCTGCTCTAAGCACTGCACTGAAGCGTACTTTATGCGAAATGTGGCCAGTGGGCGCAGGCTACCTTATGAACATGTCGTGCCATCGGAGCTTAGCTTTAACAAGCCTCGAGTTACCAGAAAGGCACCCAGAAAGAGACCTCTGCCAGCAGTTCAGCCGCATGCTTCGCCAAGCCTCAAGAACTGAGATTCAAACACAGGGCCTGAACCACAGCTCCAAGAGAATGAAGCTCTTTCCCCTGTCCCCGAGCTACCAGACGTACCTGCAGCAGCCAGCGCAGTTTCCATGGAGTAATCCCGCTCTGCATGCAACCTGGAGGCCGAGCTAAATCTAAAGGAGGACGCAGAGAGAAGACTGCATAAACAGATCGACGCACTGCAGACGGAGCTCAAGGAGAGCAAGGTCCAAGTGTACAAGCTGCAGGCCCAGCTCGAGATTGCACTTGCAAGCTGCAAAGTGCTAGAGGCAAAAATATGCCTTTCAGCGTCGAGAAATTCCAAGACAGCGATGAAGATATTCAGTTCTACACCGGACTGCCCAACTATGGAGCCTTCATCGCTCTCCTGGAGTTTGTCTCCGCATGGCGAGCGGAATCAGTCTCGCCTCAGCGTTCGATCCTGCTGTTTCGCCACCATCGACGCCTGCTACGCTAGCCTTTTTATATTTTGTTTTGGGCACAAGTTCGCCACATTAAACGTTTAGTTTCCTTTAATTTTCATCACCTCATCAATTGTCATTCGTGACATTTTAATGGAGGTGTGGGGTACCACGTTCCATGCCAGTGAAACGTACCCCTCAGAAGATCTGTCGGGCTCGATCTTTCTCAAGTCCCGGAAAGCTTATCCCTGTTGACGAACCTGAAACCCGGACCAGCCGCCGTACCCAAGGCCTGCCAGCGGAATTCATCCCACGACCGTCGAAGCCAACCAGGACTGCGGCCACGATGAGCATTACGTCGCAGTGAGACGGAACACCACCGGCTTCCATCGTCTACGTGCAGGCCCCGCCACTGGACGCCGGCGACTTTCCATGGCGACCCTTACGAAGATGTGGATCACGGGTTAAGCCAGTACGAGCGCGTTACCCGGTTCAACGGATGGGGAGCTGAACAAAGCCTGCGGAACGTCTACTTACTCTTTGGAAGGCACGGGCCGAACCTGTTACGAGAACCACGAAGCGTCGATTTCGTCGTAAGAAGACTTCCAGGCCAAGCTACGACGCACCTTTGCCAGCCAGCAGCGACGACAGCGGGCCGAAGAACGTTTGCAATCAAGAAGCCAAGGGCCGGACGAGAGCGTCACAAGCTTCGTCGAAGACGTTCTCCGCCTGATGAACCGCGCTGACCCGAACGCTTCCGAAGAAACAAAGCTGCGGGTCCGAATGCGGGGAGTGAAAGAAAACATCTTCGGAGGACTTGTACCTTCCACCATCAAAGGAATCGTCACTGAGGGCACAAACATTGAACGTACCCTTCAAGCACGAACCTTCTTACCACCAGCGACTCCCCGGCATCGCTGCCCTCTCGCCTTAGCTGCGACATCCCGGACATCTGCGAGATCATTCGTGACGTCGTCCGGGAAGAGCTGAGGAAGCTCCTGCCTGCTGACAACCAGCCGGCTTCGCTGTCAATTGCCGAAGTTGTTCGCAAGGAAGTTTAGTGGGCATTCCATCCGGAGGCTCCTGCCAGCGTGGAAACACCCGAGGAGCCCTCTCTGACCTACGCCGCAGTAGCTCGGAGACCGGCGCAAGCTGCCCGGCAGTATTCCACGCCGCCGCGACGTGAGCCAGAGCCGCAGACATTCCGACGTCGGGAAGGGCAACCCCAGTTCATCCGTACTGAGCAACCGGCTCCCAGGAAGGCGGATGTGTGGCGCACGGCGGATCGACGACCGATGTGTGATCGCTGCGGCGAGACCGACCACGTCTACCGGAGGTGCCCATACCGACATATGGGCCTGCAAGGTTTTGCGCCGAGCGAACCGCGACCCCGCCTTGGGGAGGGACCAAGAGACATCGAGGAGTACCTCCGCCGACCCCTGTCCCCGGTGCCGACTCCGCCCCGAGGTTCCTTTTCGCCTTCGCCTCGACGTGTGACGTGTGGTCTCGTCCTTCCGCCGCTCTCGTCGGGACAGCCTGTCCCCCCTATCTCGTCGAGAAAACTAAGTGCGGCAACGCCTGGAGGTGGTGTTGCCGAAGACGGCGGAAGTAAAGAGCCTCCAAGAACGCCGGAGCGCTCCCACTTTCTCGACGCTACGCATCACAATGACGTCCCTGCATCGGTGTCCAACAACCTTAACGTTACTATCGACAGGCCACGACGCATCGACACTCGTGGACACCGGAGCAGACTACTCAGTCTTGAGTGGGAGGCTCTCTCGCCGCCTGGGAAAAGTGACAACGCCGTGCGAAGGCACTCAAATACGAACTGCTGGTGGGCACCTCATCACAACAGTCGGGAGATGCACTGCTCGCGTCGAGATCCACGGTGAGACGTGCCCTGTGAAGTTCGTCGTTCTGCAAGACTGTGCGAGGGACGTTATCCTCGGAATGGACTTTCTCTGCGAGTATGGCGCCGTCATCGACCTCGGAGAACAACGGTTGGTGTTACGAAAACCTGTTTCACCGCCGGGGGAACCCAGAGCGACGTCATCTGCGGTCCGAGTCCTCGCAAGATACGTGAACTTACCGCCGCGGTCGAGTGTTTTCGTACCCGTCGGGATCACCGAAGCTTTCTGCGGCGAAGTTCTGCTCGAGGGAAGCCTCCAGTGTCTTCTAGGAAGAGGAATAGGCGTTGAAGAGGAGTAGCTAAACTTCAGGATGGCCGCACTGTGGTCCTCGTGACGAACTTCCGAAATGAAACGCAACACCTCACAAAAGGTGCAGCTGTGGGCCACGTTGAGGAACTCCAAAACTCCGCCAAAATCGCCGCCATTACTGACGAATCCTCGCCACCTGAGAAAGACAGTATGTCACCAGCGCAGCTCGACATTGACCCTCATCTTCCGGGCCTGAAACGATGGCAGCTGATTAATCTCCTCGCCGAATACCGCGACTCCTTTGCGCCGTCGTCGAAGGTGCGCCAAACCGCCGTTGCGAAGCGTCGCATTGTTACCGAGGACGACGCGATCCCTCTGCATCAATAGCCATACCGAGTCTTCGTCAAAGAAATAAATTTCATCCAGGAGCAAGTGCAAGGAATGCTGAACGACGACGTAATACAGCCTTCAAGCGATTCGCGGGCCTCTTCAGTCGTACTGGTTAAGAAGAAGGACGGAACGCTTAGGCTCTGCGTGGACTACCGGCAGCTGAACGCGGTGACCAAGAAAGACGTCGACCCACTACCCCGCATCGACGACACGTTAGACCGGCTGCGCCACTCTCAATATTTCGCATCGATGAACCTGAAGAGCGGCTACTGGCAGATCGAAGTTGACTAAGGAACCGAGAGAAGACATTCTTTGTCACGCCGGATGAACTGTACGAGTTCAAGGTGACGCCCTTTGGACTATGCACGGCACCAGCAACTTTCCAGCGTGTCATGGACACCGTACTGGCAGGAATGAAGTGGCAGAGCTGTCTCGTCTACCTTGACGATGTCGTAGTGTTTTCCGGCGATTTCAACAAGCACTTTTGACGACTCCGAGCTGTTCTCCAAACCATACTCACCCTCAAACCGTCAAAGAATCGGTTCGCTTATGACGAACTGAAGTTCCTAGGCCACGTGGTTAGTAACGAAGGCTTTCGCCCTGACCCAGAGAAAACTCGATCCGTCGCAGCATTTCCAGCGCCGAAAGATAAGAAGGCCGTGAGAAGGTTCCTTGGACTATATGCCTACTATCGGCGCTTCGTTCGAGATGTCACAAGGATTTCCGCACCGCTCACAAACCTCACGAAGGACGCCGAGAAGTTGGAATGGGCCGAGGAGCAGCAGCAGGCATTTGACGAGCTGAAGTGACGACTGCAGACTCCTGCTATTCTTGGACATTTCGATCAGGATGCGGAAACCAAGATTCACACGGACGGAAGTAACACAGGACTTTGCATGGTACAGGTTCAAGTGCAAGAAGGCACCGAGTGATTCATCGCCTACGCAAGTCGGCCACTGTTAAAGGCGGAGAAAAATTATTACACGACTGAGAAAGAATGCCTTGCGGTCGTTTGCGCAATCACGAAGTTTCGTCCGTACTTGTATGGGAGCCCGTTCCGCGTAGTCACGGACCACCACTCGCTCTGCTGACTTGCGAACCTCAAAGACCCGTCGGGACGCCTCGCTCGATGGAGTCTCCGACTACAAAAGTTTAACATGTCTGTGGTCTACAAGTCAGGCCACAAGCACAGCGACGTCGACTGCTTGTCCAGAGCCCCCGTCGAAACACCTTCCGACAGCAGCGACGACGATGACGACGGGTGCTTCCTACACTCTAGAAAAAAGGGTATCGATGGTCCTCCCTTAGGGGAGGAACGGTATTGTAACCTATGTTCCTTTAGAAAGGGAGAAAAGTTCGTCCCTGAAGCAGGGGAGCAACTGGTTCCTCCGTCGCCTGCATCTCATTATGGCGGCCCTGAATCGAGCAAATCAAGCTCTATAAGGCTTAACGAGGACGCTACGTCTCTTGTACGGGACGAGAGGAGCAGCAAATAAAACCGTAACACGAGCTTTCCGCGGAACTGTGTTTATTTCCGAAGCCAGATTCCCCCCACAGGTACAGAAACTTGCGTTTCGAATGCAGTTACTCAGTCTTCTCGTAGACAGCAATGCGATGTTAAACGGAGACAACCGATACCCAGTTACTTCGCGCACTTTACGTCTTACCTTTGGTGTTCCTCGAGTCACAATTCCTTCGTCAACCGCACATCACGGAGGAATGGCAAACTCAATCAGCGAAACCAAAAGCCGCTCTCAAAAGAACAAACTCGAAGCCGCTGTTTATCGCGTACCGTGAAAGAAGGTTAAATCGCTTGCCCCCAGATGTCAGGATCAAGCAGAGTAATTGCAAGTAGCTAGGCTAGATGGCGCTATAAAAAACAACAACAACTATGTTTCATACTTAGCGTGCAACGCTGTCAAGGCTACTGGCACGAGCGTGGGGCTTGATCTTGTTGATTATTTGCACGCGTTCTCGCGCCAACATAACCTTAAATGAAGCCACGCGCTTGCGCCAGTAGCTTTGACAGCGTTGCACGCTAAGTATGAAACAGAGTATTAGCGGCGAGATGTTTTGGTGGCGCCCTCCTATGGTTCCCCCTTGTGACGTCATTACCTTGCAAACAACAAGTTCGATGGTGTTTGTTATTAGCATGGTGGAAGCTTGAAATCATTGCGCTCTCAAAGGAACACTGCCAACACCATCAAAATTAATGTTCTTTCATTCCTATTATTTCCGTCGATGATAAATCCCCTTTCCGACGTCATAGTCAGCGTTCGGCCAATCGTGGAAGGCCGACCACAGCGACGCTTTCGGTCGCGCACGGGGCTAATAGGTACTGCCAATTCATGTCCTACAAAAATATTTTTATTTCCTCTGGCCATCATTGTGCTTCGGGAACCTCTACGATACACACATTACGCATACTACAAGCATCAGGTGAACATACATTGAGACATACACATACACATACATGGCACATACAAACATTATTACAACGGCACACTAACCAGTACACTACACCCGAGCTCTGCGTTTCCGTCTTTATACTGGTCGTTTTGAACGTATGAATTTCGCGGTGACTGAATAAGCAATAAAAAATATTCCCAGCATGTTGATTTTTTCTCCAGCAATCTCATACTTCTGAGAGTATTTTGAATGGCTCAGGGGATGAATCTCTTATTAAAAGCAAACGCTCGATCATGCCGTAATTATTTGAAAGCCAATAAATCAAGCCGCTCCAATGCGGTTCGAAGCCATGAGTTTGTTTTCCCGCACGGCACGTCGTAGCCTGTATTTCTATTGTTTTGTTTGTTTTTCTATGTGTGCTGTTCGCGCAAGGCTGCAATTGCCATCTTGAATTAGTCTCTGTAGAGCGGATATTCACTCAGCTGGAAGTGATGCTTCACGGGCTGGGAAATCGCTTTTCGATCAACTTGAATGCAGTCAAAGCCGCGACTTGCGGCAGGTGTTAAGTGTACGGAGCTACGCCGTCGCGAGCTGGAAAACGTCTAGCGCTCATGCCAGCGCGCTACTTAGAGGGCAGTTCCTCCAGGAACCGTAGTATATTTAAACAGCAAAATAAAGGGTAGCTTTTTTTTCGATTTTATCTACTATTCGTATTTAATGCTAAAATTCCACACTGTAAATATATGTACTTTCCGTCATGATTTCGTACTGTTCAGTCCTTTTCCCAGAGCGTAATCGCTCTTGGGGACGAGACAACCGACAGTCACATTGGCCACTGTACAATAGGAGCTTACTGTTCATACCAGCGTTCCAACATGACTATCCGCACTCCGCACGTCGATCGATTGCACCTGATCCCTCAAGTGGTATTAAACTTTTCTAAGTAAAGCGGGTTGTCAACCTGCGACACCCCGCCCCCTTTGATTACGGCCCGACCAGCGGCATCAATGCCCGACAGTTTACGTCATCTCATCTTGTTGTTACACCAGTGATACGCGAACACACGGTCACATCGGCGATAATTCCAGTCTTCTGTTCACAACCCACAACACTGTCATCACGATGTTGCTGCTATGTTGCTGAAACGCGCAAATACAGAACCACGTTGAACGCCGGTTGGCACTCGGCATCGGAAAACAGAACCGAACTCAGCACGGAAGGCATGCCCAGGCAGCCGGCAGCAAAACCTGCCTGTCTTGGACGCAGTTCCAGCGGTTTCCATAACGTCGAAAACGTCGACACAGTTCCGCGTGGTTTCGCTACTTTGATTCCGCGTGAGTCCCGCAATCCGGAGACGGCCATCTTGCCCAGTGTACGAGGCGCCACTGGCACTGCTCCGGAACATCGCTGTTTCTAGCGGCTTTGTTTGCTCGTTTGATAAAATTAGTGATAAAAACGTCAATTCAACCGAAATGTTCTGCACGTTTGTACTAGAAGACGGAATTACAGGCGGCCTTCGCTGCCGCTGAAGCTCAATAAACTCAACAGCATTTATTAAACAACGTGCGCGACCTGCTCGAAAAACGAAACCGAAAGAAGATGAGTCGGGAGGGCGAAAGCTTTCTCCCGTCTGCCTGGAGAAGGAGAAAAACGTTTCGTTTCTCCCTTTTTCTCGTGTCCGCTTGGGGGCGCGTCAGTAGAAGGGAGGAAGACGCGCTGTTGCTACTTTTTTCCTCCATTTTTGTAGTGTATTCGCAGTGAACACCGACGACATGGCACGACGTCAACGAGACGATCTCGAGCTGCGCGCACTAATAGAGCACCTGGAAGGGCACGGGAGTAACACGCCACGTGTTTTCTCACGAGCACTGCCGACCTTCGCCATTCGACAAGGTGTACTCTACAAAAAACTTTGGGCACAACAACTCGCCGTGGCAGCTGGTAATCCCGACCGACCTTTGAAAGGAGATCTTTCAAGCCTGCCATGACGACCCAACGTCCGGAAACCTTGGTTGCAGCCGGACACTGGCCGGTATTTGTGAAAAACATTACTGGCCCAAGCTCCCCAAAAACCGTCCTCCTATATACACGATCATGCCACGAGTGCCAGCGGCGCAAAAAACCTCCAACGAGGCCGGCTGGCCTCCTGCAGCCAATTTTTCCGCCAGCTGCACCCTTCCAGCAGATCGGAATGGACGTACTTGGCCCATTCCCACCATCGACGCAAGAAAACCGCTGGATAATCGTCGCTACAGATTATCTCATGCGGTACGCCAAAACAAAAGCCCCACCTTCAGGGACTGCTGTGGAAGTCTCGAAGTATTTCATCGAGTCCATCGTCCTCCGGCAGGGCGCTCCCGAAGTTCTGATCTCAGACCGTCAATCATCGTTCATGGCACAGCTGTCGCAAGAAATCTTTCGTCTCAGCCACACCAGCCATCGTCGCACCACGGCGTACCACCCGCAGAACAACGGGCTGACGGAGCGACTCAACAAGACCATCGCCGACATGATCTCCCTGTACGTCGACGTGGAGCACAAGACATGGGACGAGGTGATTCCGTACGTCACATTTGCTTATAGAACACATCCGTGCAAGAGCCCACCGGGGTGACACCCTTTCATCTGGGTCGCGGTCGCAAAGTAACGGCCATACTGGACGCGATGTTACCCCACGAACCGGCTGTCGACGGACGCGAAGACGCCCAGGTGGTTGCCCAACGGGCAGAAGTCCGTCAGCTCGCCAGACTCCGGATGAAAGCCCAACAGCGTGTTGACACTGACCGTTACAACCTTCGTCGTCGGGACGCCCACCTCCAGCCCGGAGACAGGGTGTGGGTGTGAACATCGATTCGCCGCCGCGGTCTAAGCGAGAAACTCCTTAAGTGCTACTTCGAACCCTACAAAGTGCTTCGTCGAAACGGGGTTCTGAACTGCGAGGCGATGCCCGACGGAACACGGACTTCATCACGCCGCACTCCAGCACCGGAAGTCGTCCACGTCGTTCGCCTTAAGCTGTTCAACGCTTGATAGGAATGTGTTTTGCGAGCCTCTCTAGTTTGCATTTTTTGGTTTGTTTTTCTGATTCATTTTCCGGCAAGTTGCGTCAAGACGATGCCCTTTTTAAAGGGGGAAGTAATGCCACGCGCGTCGCCGAGTCAGTGCGTGCGTGGCCGATTCACATACCGTTCTTATCCCAAAATTCGATGACCCTGTGAAACTTTATCCGTGCCCTCTTACAGACCAATAAGTCTTACTAATGTTGACTACAAAATGTATATGAAAGTCTTAGCTTCTTGTTTGCAAAATGTCATTACATATCTGGTAGGCCCACATCAGACGTGCGGTATAAGAGGTCGGACCATTTGTACAAGCATTCACGTGGCTCGAAGCATATTGGAGTGTTGTGATGCCTTCGCTGGCCGAGTTGCCATGCAGCAGCTAGACCTAGAGAAGGCGTTTGACAGGGTTGCACATGATATTCTTTTTGTTTTTGGATTTTGGAGCACGTTAATGTTGGTTCTGTTTTTTTTGGGCGGTATAAAGATGGTTTACGCCGATTGTACGACGTCAATTTTTGTTAATAGAAACGTTAGTGCAAGTATCCGCGTCCAGTCTTCTGTCAGGCAAGGTATTGTCTTCTGTCCCCTTTGCTATTCGCGATTTACTTAGAACCCTTCTGTTTAAGAAGTATTCATAATGACAATATACGAGGTTTTAGATTACAATCTTCTGAAGTAAAGGTCCTTTCCTACGCGGACGACGTTGCTGTTTTTTGTACTGATCATGACAGTCTGCGTGAAGTGGTTAGTATAGCATCTTCCTTTTTTAAGAAAACAGCGAGTAGAATTAACTGGAGAAAATGCGCGGGTTTCTGGCATGATAACTGGGCCACCACGCCTGAAATTTTTCTGAACGTACAGTGGACAACCTTGCCCGTGAAGTATCTCGGTGTGCCACTCCCGGGACACTAAGCGACTGTGGAATGAGGAGACTGATAGGGGAAGAGCGAAAGCGGAGGGTTGAAAAGGTCGTGATTTGTCCATGTTTGCGCGCGCCACAGTCTGCAGTTTGATTTTGATCGCGAAAATATGGTATATTTTGCGAGTGTTGTCAATGTCACGCCTCAATGTCCAGAGGCTGCACAGGGTGTTTGCTGTTTTTATTTGAAATTCATGTTGGGAGCGTTGTTCCCGTACCAACTTGTTTCGATCAGTTCGAAGCGGAGGTCTTGGACTGTCTCACTTGTTTATACGTCAAATAGTTTCCAGGTTTTGTTTTTACGCGATCAGAGATGTTGTAATTGAGAAATTCCGTTTGAGTCAACCATTTACTCACTCAGACATTCAACCAGAAGAGAAGACTATACATACAAGGCGAAAAGCACTGCGTTCCAACCGTCACACAAAACATCGTCTTCGTCTTCTCGACATCAGTCCCAGCTCGCGCAACAACACAACAGTACAACGGTGCACCCTTTTTAGTGGCAGCACCGATTACAATCAAATGCACGGCACGCGCGATCAATGCAGGAAAACAAAGCGCGTGGCGATGCGACACCGCGAATATAAGTCAAGCTCTGATACAACACTTCCCCCCAAACAAGATTAAAACTTCTCGTACATAAGCCGATCCGGCTTGCGCGTCGCACGAGTGCTACGCCTAGGCACTACCGGTGGCGATGTATCAACCGGTCCCGGTGATGAGGCCATTTGAGTATTGCGCGGCGACATTTGCTCTGCACTTACATCAACTACGGACTGTGTTCGGTCAAGTTCGACATGACACTCGTCTTGTGGCATGTCACTACCATGCGGCAATTTCATGTGACAATCGGACATTTCGGCTGAATCATCAGGCACCAGAAACGAACGTCGCAAATGATCTGCATGTACGAACCGTATCCGGCTGTCTTCAAAGACTAAAGCCTGGTTCAGACAGTTGCGTTTGACTGCGTTTGACTGCGTTGCGGCAGCGAGAAACCAGGACATTCCTCCTGCTCATAGCGCGTGCCAAGAGATTCCTTACATTGGGTTCCACGCTTCATACGAAGCACAGATGTGCCGGTGACTGGCTTTCGGTTCTCGCCGCAACGCAGTCAAACGCACTCAACCGCAAGTGTCTAAACCGGCCTTAAGTACGTCATGGTCGATTTCACTTCCGTGATTTTTCCTGGCAGCCATTTCACAAGTTCACCACGCACCGTACGTACGAGTACGCGATCACCTACGGAAAATACTCTCGCTGTGCCTCGGCGCTCGTTCGCGCTACACACCTCCCTCTCAGACTTTGCTTTTATTACTGCCTCCATGTTTGGCTTTATCAAAGACAGCCTTGTGCGAAGTTTACGTTTCAAGAACAGTTCGGCAGGAGTCTTTCCCGTGAAAGTGTGGGGCGTCGTTCTGTACGCGAACAGAAAGTTGTCAACCCTGTGCTGAAGGGACCTCGGGCTTTTGTTTCGTTCATCCTCTAATAACTGCTTCAGCAGCGACAGCTTTACCGTTTGAACTGCGCGTTCCGCTGAGCCGTTCTATTGGGGATGGTACGGAGGGGTCAGTGTATGCTTTACTCCGTTTGCCGACAAGAAATCCTCGAACTCTTTCGCTCGGAATTGTGGTCCGTTATCTGAAACAACCTCAGTTGGAAGGCCATGGCGTGCAAACAATGACCGGACTGTTTCGACAGTTTTCAGTGCAGTCGTCGATGTCATTATTATTACCTCTAGCCATTTAGAGAACGAGTCGACCGCAACTGAAACATCTTGCCTTCATTTTCAGCGAAGTCAAGATGCACCCTTTCCCAACTGTTTGTGCACCACTTCCAAGGTGTCAGGGGTGTGGCCTGTTCAGCAGATCTTACGCTTTGACAAATTTCACACTGTTTCACAGTCTGCTCAATGCGATTGTCGATCTTAGGCCACCACACCATTGACCTTGTGCCAATATGCTGCTCATGCAACAATGACACTACTTCATTTTCGAGAGATTTTGGGAAAATGGCATATCTGGACTTATATAAAAAATAGATATGGTTATATAAAAAATTGGGCAGATCTGGCCATATCAAGTAAATCAGTTTATATAAGCCGTATCAAGCCAGATCTGCCCAATTTTTTATATATCCATATCAGGGTCTGTTAGATAGGGGTATATCTGCCTCCCATATCAGGGCAGATATGTCCCAATCAAGTAAGGCAACCTTGATATACAGGGTGTTTTTTTTGTTCTTGTAGATTTGTTTTTAAAAAAAAGCCATGAAAGCTACACTTATGCGGTTTGTGCGAGTAAGTTATACGCCCAGGGGGACATTATGTGGGTGGCTAATCTTTGCAATAAGTCGGCTAATGATTTGAAATTCACTACTTAATTTTGAAATTAGTGAAAATAGACATATGGTTCCAATTAGAAACTTGCTGAACTCCGTCCAAAATCCCTAAATGAGTCATTTTCAGAAAGACTTTCAGCACGTGAGAAAGTTACCACTCGTGGAGCAGGTACAAGGCTAGCGGTTTCGGTCAGGCGCCCGCGCAATTTTTCCGTCTCTTATGTAGCCCCAGCCTTGTACCTGCTCCACGATTGGTAACTTCAGCGCACTACTGCGCTTCACACGCGCTCAAAGTCTTTCTAAAAATTATTGATTTATGGGTGTTGGACGACGCTCAGCAAGTTTCTAATTTAAATCATATGTCTATTTCCACTAATTAAAAGTAAATTAGTGAATTTTAATTAATTAGCCGACTTATCGCAAAGATTAGCAAACCACATAATGTCCCTCTGGGCGTATAACTCACTCACACAAACCGCATATGTGTAGCTTTCACGGCTTCTTTTAAAACAAAACTGCAAGAATAGGTGGTATTCACTGAGCCTGCAGGTTCAATTTTGCCAGGGAGCGCCACCGTCGATCCGCCATCTTCGAGGTCGCGGTTTGACTGGCTTGGGTACGCGGTCGTCCGTTGCTAGTGTGTGCTAATTTCATATTGTTGAAGAAGCTTCATTTAACAGAAGAGAGAAGAAAAGTTGATCTCGGGGGCGGGCCGTTTTCCTTGTTGCCGCCGAGTACCGTGTAAAGGCTGAACCGCATGTGAGCAATTTAGCGAGCGACGGGACGAGCGACGACGACGAGACAAGCGACGAAGACCCGCTTCGCTGTCGCTCGGACACTCGCGCGACGAGGCAAACCGCATAAAAGCGACGGGAGCAAGCGACCAAGGCGATAAGCGAGGTTTTCTAGAAATCCAAAAACTAGGCGACCCGACGTGCGACCGTGAGAAATCTCCGTCGCTCGTCGCCGACTCCCGTCGCTGTCGCCGTCGCTCGCTAAATCGCTTACACGCGGGTCACCCTTCACTGTCGTCTATCGCGTAGCTCGGTCTTGGGATCTCTACAAAAATTAGCGTTCATTGCCTTGGTCGTTTGCTCCCGTCGCTTTCATGCGGCTTGCCTCGTCGCGCGAGTGACCGAGCGGCAGCGAAGGGGGTCGCCGTCGCTCGTCTCGCCACTCGCCAAATCACGTACATACGGTTTTTAAATCGCTTGGGCTAATGAAAAATGCGGCGCATTCTTCATAAGCTGCGCACTCGGTGAGCCGCACGGTATGTTTCTGCACAAGAACGAACACCGAAGGCACGACGTACGAGATGGTGGCGATGGAGCAACACGTTACATGGCCGTAGTGCAGAAATTCCGCTAAAGAAAAACAATGAAGAAACTAGCAAAACAAAGCAAAGAGTAATCACACCGTGCTACAAAAGCACCAAAGTAGAAAAATCAGTTCTTGCAAGAGCTACCGCCATGAGCACGGCGCGCGACACAGAGCGCTGCATGGAGCCGAGCGAGTGGCCGAGTGGTCTAGCGCACACCAGCTCTGAGCACGTGGAACGAAAGCTCGCGCTGCAGAACCCAGGATCCTGGGTTCAATCCCCACCCCTGCCCGTTTCGATCTGGATGAGCATCGTACCGGCGTGCGGTCGTGTACCACTACTGCGTGGTGCACGTTAAAGACCCCATGCTAGCGGTTATACTGCACTGGCTAAATTGCTCATCTACAGCTGGGAGACTCGTCGCCCGTTGAGGCAGACCAAGTTCTAGGCTGTATAAACATACACACAACCCAATGTTTCGAGCCGAGCGAGAAACGCGGCCGCGGTGAACGAGTCCGATAGCGACAAAAACGAACTATACTTCGTGTCACTTTATTTGCGAGCGAAGCCAAAGCTAGAAGCGCGAGACCAGCGCTTTTTGCGTTTCTCCCCAGCTTGCGCGCTCGAGCAATGCCTGAAGGCACGGAGCTTTCGTACTCGCGCTTCCAGCTTTGCCTTAAAGGGATACTGAACCATAGAATTTAGTGTCCATAATAAGTGGCGCACGTTCTTTCCACGAGCCAGCAGCCGCCGGTGTGCGCGAGCACTCGCAACGAAAATGACGTCAAAGACCTCCATTCACGCTTGAGGACAGTGAAATGCATGGGGTTCGGGCCAAAGGAGAATAAAGACAGGCTTTTCATCTCTACAAGTGAAAGCTACATGCTTGTTAGACCAATTAATCGCTTACCTTTTACACCAGACACCACTGTACAGATGAAAAACTTGTCTTTATTCTCCTTTCGCCCGAAGCCCATGCATTTCACTGCCATCTTAACCACGAATGGAGATCTTTGACGTCATTTTTGTTGCGTGTGCTCGCGCACACTGGCGGCTCCTGGCTCGTGGAAAGAACGTGCGCCACTTATTATGGACACTAAATTCTATGGTTCAGTATCCCTTTAAAGGAGCGGTGCAACGATATTCAATTGGAATGTTTTTTCCCTTTACACCAGCTTACTGGCACTAGTGGGGCTCAAGGATACTCGCACGCAACGCCACTAACCATGAAACTCCTTTGTTGCGGTGTAATTCCAAGCCCAAAAGCGAGCATTTTCATTCAATCTCTCCTTTGAAAAATTTGATGACGTAACGTGGGGATTGCAGTACACCCATATGACGATATTCGAATGCGGTTCATAGATTGGACCCGAGCATTGCGTGGGCACTCGATTTGGGCTCGTGATAATTACTGGCTCGAGAAGCATTCGGGTAGTGGCCCGTGTCCAATCGCTGCAACGACGTCAATAGCCGAGCCATAACAATGTCTGGAACTCAGTGCGTGCCCTGTGCTTTGCCAACCCCAGCACGTGGCTATGATCAACCTTGGCGGCATACGATTGACTCCAGATCGCGTGGCCGCTTGTCCTGGCTGCGAGTTGAGGGGGTGAACGCTGCTCGTTTTTCTTTAATTTTTTTCTGGGACTTCTACTGCATGGGGTGAATAACGAACGCGTGTTTTATAGATCATTAACGTCAGGGATCCGTTCTAAGCAGTGTTTGCGCAAAGTACAAAAATTGTTGCATAGCTCCTTTAAAGGAGCTGTGCAACGATATTCAATTGGAATGTTTTTCACTTTACACGAGCTTACTGGCACTAGTGGGACTCAAGGATACTCGCATGCAATGCCACTGGCCAAGAAACTCCTTTGTTACGGTGTAATTTCAAGGACAAAAGCGATCATTTTCATTCAATCTCTCCCTTGCAAAATTCGATGACGTAACGCGGGGATCGCAGTACACCCGTATGACGATATTTGAATGCGGTTCATAGATTGGACCCGAGCATTGCGTGGGCACTCGATTTAGGCTCGTGATAATTGATAGCTCGAGAAGCATTCGAGTAGTGGCCCGTGTCCAATCGCTGCAACGACGAATATAGCCGAGCCATAACAATGTCTGGAACTCAGCGCGTGTCCTGTGCTTTGCCAACCCCAGCGCGTGGCTATGATCAACATTGGCGGCATATAATCGGCTCCAGATCACGTGGCCGCTTGTTCTGGCTGCGAGTTGAGGGCGTGAACGCTGCTCGTTGTTTTTTAATTTTTTTTCTGGGACTTCTAATGCGTCGGGTGAAAAACGAAGGCGTGTTTCATAGGTCATTAACGTCAGGGATCCGTTCTAAGCGGTATTTGCGCAAAGTAAAAAATTGTTGCATAGCCCCTTTAAGGTGAAACGAAGTATAAAACACACACAAAAATATTCCTACGGCGCTTCAAAAGCACCAAAGTATAAAGGCCGGTTCACACACTTGCGGTTGAGTGCGTTTGACTGCGTTGCGGCGAGAACCGAAAGCCAGTCACCGGCACATCTGTGCTTCGTATGAAGCGTGGAACCCAATTTAAGGAATCTCTTGGCACGCGCTATGAGCAGGAGGAATGTCCTGGTTTCTCGCTGCCGCAACGCAGTCAAACGCAGTCAAACGCAACTGTCTGAACCAGGCTTAAGAATAACCGGTCGAAACGACATGATTATAGAATTTCGGAGAAATTATTCTCCAGGCTGCCAGGAGATAGACACGGCCTAATTCTGGAGGTAATCTGGAAAAGTATCTTTTAGGAAAACGATCAGTTGTCACGAAGTAGGTTGCAGCGCACTTACTTTGACGAGACGGGACTTGAAAGGTGTAACGAGAAGGAAGGTGTCTAAGAAGATTCAACACGATGTAGCACAAGCTGTCATTTGTAGAACCGAACACTTAACGTATCACAAAAAATGCTTGGGCTTTGAAGAAATCGCTTGCAGAAGCAGAAATCCGCGGCAGCCACGCAGGGCGAACACACGCGGCACGCCTAACTAGATCCCGCAAAACGCATTCCGAGATTGCAAACGTCTAATGCGTCATCCGTCAAACCACGTGACCACGTACCTTCTTCCCCGCTTTCGGCTTAGGGAGAGAGAGAAAAGGAGAGAAGGAAAGGCAAAAACGGGAGTGTACACACAAAAGGCTTTATCTTCTAAAGGCATCCCAACCAGGACCTGGTCCTGATCCCAACAATGACCACGACGAGAGGTTTGTCCCTTGTACCCAAGGTTGAGAGTGCAGTGAATGGTACGTGTGGCCTTGGGCTCGAGGCAGGTGCCGTGTTCTGCCTTATCACCAGCTTCTAGACTGTAGGCACGTGACCCTTACCGGAGACAAGATTGGCCTAAAACACACATAGCGTCTACCCTGCTGTCAATACCGAGTGAACATACAGCTCTATGAAGTCCAGCTTTTGAACTTCCAAAGAAGCTGTATAGCTCAAAAGTGACCCCAAACGATGCGAGTTTGAAGATACTATGTTTTACGCTGTAGAACCCACATTATAATTTTAAATGAAAAAAAGCGCGACTATTGTTTTTTTTTTTTTCTCACGATATCCACAAATAAATAGATAAATAAATATGTATATATTTTTACCAATAAATTTAAAATTATGTGTACACTGTGTTAAGGATGGAACCTTCGGCGACCTTCCTCCGAGTTTCAACGCTGCGGAAACGAGTCACGATCTGTCCGGGACTGTCGCCCGCCTGTCGCCCGCCTGTCGGGGCCTGCCCGAAACGAGTCCCGACGTGTTCAGGACCGTCACCCGCCTGTCGGAGCCTGCCCAAAACGAGTCTCAACGCGTCCGTGACGTCAACGGGACGTGTGTGTGTGCGTGTGGGTTCGTGCGCTCCGGAAGGGGAGAGAGGCATGGCCTAACGGTGGAGAACCATGGCTACGGCGCACTTCTGGCTACGACGTGGCGGACTTTGCTGCAACGCACTTGGCGGCGGTTTGCTACGTCGCACCTGCTGCCCTGGCGGAGAGTGAGGGAGAAAACGGACCCTATATAAGGCGGAGCGTGAGGCTGCTCCATTGTTCTCTCGGATTTGACGACTGTATCGCAACAATGTAATTAAACCGTTTGTTACGTTACCAATTCTTCCGCCTCCACTGGACCCCTGGGTTCTTCACTTCGGGGAATGGTCGTCGTCACGAGCCAGGAAGCCTCCGGACGTGCGGCTTAAACCCCGCCTCGAACAACTCTTAGGTTCGTGTTTTTAAATTTCAAATTTTTTTACAAAAGAGTTTCACATAAAAGACACCACGGACAGCACATCTTCCGACTTTCAACACACGATGAATCGCAGCGCTCGCAAACGGAATGTTGCGATGCTGCGCGAACGGTTTTTGAATGATGTTGCGGTACTCTGGGCGCAACGGCTTCGCAGCCGTTCGAAGGGAGAAGGATTCAGGACGACGAATTCCTAGCGTCTTGCATCTTCAGTAAGCTAACGGTTCGTGTTTCCCCGCTCAATATAGCAGAGAAACATGAGCAAAATGAGTTTCACTGCTAGATTTAGCGGGAAACTTGACGTCACGTGACATACGTACCAATTCAATTTCTCGCTAAATTTAGCGGGGCGGTTACACCGACGGCGACGCCGACACCGCTGAACTCGGAAATGGGAGCTGAAAAGCTGCGATCGTAAATTCATTATTTGATTAACTCGCGTTCCGATCTTATGCACTTCGTCATATTGGCACACGTTTCGTCATACTTCGTCATATTGGCACACGTCATATTGGCACACGTTGTCGTTCAATCTTCAAAATGCACGATTGATTAATTGGTCCGAATATCTGGAATAACTTCACTTTAAGGATGTTAACAACAGTTAACCAATTACTTGAGACCCATGCAATATAGATCAATCAACTAGTGTCTTGGCGAGTACATATGACTTATTGCTTGCACGACCGAAACGGGCCCATATATCATTATCAGGGGCTATATTAGCCCACTTATATGGCGAAATATGGCCGTATTTATGCACTTATATGGCCAAATCTGGCAGTATTGACTACTCATATTATCATATCAGGCCGTATATAAAATATATCAGGGCCATATCTGACATTTTCCTACGGGAACCGTCATCCACCGAAAGTTCAAATCGCCTTACGAAGAAAGGTTGGTATTTATCGTTTACAGCCTGAGGCCAGCCACGCGATATCATCTCGCGTCCCACGCTCAGGAGCGGGTCTTTCGTTGTTTCTCGCTCAATATCTTTTGCAGTTATCGGAAGTTCTTTGAGAGGCGAAAAGTAAAAAATTTCCTCTGCCTTGTCTATGGTATTTGACAGTGGTAGGCGCGACAAGCCATCGGCGTTGCTGATCTTTTTTCCTGCTTTGTACAAAATACGAAACCGCTAATTCGCTAGAAACAGGACCCATCGATGCACTCGAGCCGCAGCTACCGCACTTGTGTGATGTTTGACATCGAAGATCACCGTGAGTGGCTGGTGATCTGTGATCACGTTGAAGTCGCGGCCATAGAGGTACTTATGAAATTTCTTAATTCCAAATACAATGGCTAGAGCTTCTTTTTCAATGTGCGCATAGTTACGCTCGGCAGGGGTCAAGGATCGTGACGCGAACGGAATTGGTCGTTCTACTCCGTCTACGATGTGCGACACTACTGCACCCAAGCCGTAACCTGATGCATCACTCGTCAACTGAATTGGCTTCGTTACGTCATACAGTTCGAAGACTGAGTCTTGGCTTAACAACTGTTTACACCGCTGGAAGCTTTCGTCACATTGACTTGACCACTTACATATGTTTCCCTTACGCAGCAACTGGTGCAGGGGTTTTAGCACATTTGCTAGGCTAGGCAAAAATTTAGCATAAAAGTTTACCATGCCCAAAAATGCCTTTAGCTGTGTAACGTTGTCCGGTTTAGGCGCTTCTCGAATCGCCTTCACCTTGTCTGGTGTGGGATGTAGGCCATGCCTGTCTAGTTCGTGTCCCAGGTACTGGACTCTTTCCTGCAAGAACTTGCATTTCGCCACATTTACGCGGATACCGTGCTCACCCACGTCTGAAGCACTTGTTCGGTTAGGCGGTAGCACTCTGCTGAGTCTTTGCCAGCGATCAGCACGTCGTCTAAGTAACAAGCTGTGCCAGGCATGTTTTGCAAGACCTGGTCCATTACAGCCTGAAACATAGCGGGTGCGCTTGCTACGCCATACGGTAATCGCCGGAACCTAAACAGTCCCATGTGCGTATTAATCGTGAGCAACTCTTG
>JABSTQ010008791.1:0-32722 GCA_013358835.2 Ixodes persulcatus
AAACGCCATACTTCAGTTCAACAAGGGGAGAGTTTCCAGGCACGCTCTGAGGTTGCTGCGGGGCTCTCGCAAAGACATTACCACCAAGACAAGTATCTTATGGACGTCGGCACACTCGTAACTTTCAGGGAACAAGGCAGCTCATAACGCCGTCCGAGGACTCGTAATCCGGGCTGACGTCACCCCCAAATGCCTGCCGGCTTCGACTAGAGGAGCAAGAAGACGGTGTCGTATATAGAGGTGTTTTAGGCGTGGAAAGCTGGTGTTAGGTTCGGTTCCTTTTCCACGGTGGTGAAGTTTTTTTCCGAGCTAGTCAGTGTCCGACTGGCTTATGCTAGTGGGTGCAGCATCCCTTCCTTCTCCTGCAGTAACAGTGCCCCCAAACTTGCTTCTGACGCAACAGTGCGTAACACAAATTCCTTCTCAGGATTTGGTGACAGCAGAATCGGCGGCTGGTCCAACCGTCTTTTTAGCTCTGTGAAAGCCACCTCTTGCCTCGCGCCCCACTCGAAATCATTAGGTGCTCCCTTTCTAGTCAGGTATACCATCGGGGCTGCAACTTCTGCGTAGTTCGGCACAAACTGCCTGCAGAATCCTTTTAGTTCGAGAAACGAACGAACTTGGCGTTTTGTTTGCGGTCGTGGCGCATCTCGGATGCTTTCGATGATTTGTGCATCCGGAGCTATATACCCATTCCAATTTCATGTCCAAGGAAACTAATTTCTTCTAACCCTTTCTGACATTTCTTCGGTTTTACTGTGATGTTCGCTGCTCGTAGACTTTCAAAAATGGTTCTGGGCGTCTTTATGTGGTCCTCTCATGAACTTGTTGCAACTAGGATATCGTCAATGTAGTGATGCGCGTCTCGCACCCCAACTAGCAGCTTACGCATCAGCTTTGTAAACGTAGCAGAGGCGGTCTTCAGACCGAACGGCATAAACTTGAACTGATAATGCCCGCTCGTCGACGAAATAGCCGTCTTCTCCTTAGCGTGTTCATCCATCGGAATCTGCCAGTAGCCTTTGGCTACGTCAAGTTTTGAGAAGAAACGCTTTTGTCCTGCCTTGACCAACGTTATGTCGATTGAGCATCTCTGTGATTTCGTTCTCGACTACATCTTGAACAGCCAAAGGTAGCGGATACTGTCTCACTTGTATCGGTTGTGTCGTAGTGAGCTAAAGGTTTCATGTCATGAGGTTTGTCCTACCAGGAAGATCAGAAAAAATGTCGCCGAAGTCCTTTATTAGCTCGCGTGCCTCGCAAGACTTGTCTCTTTCTAACTTCTCGTTTATGACGACATCCTACCACCCTTGCTGCCTTGTCCAACTCAGGATTAAAATATGACAGTCTTCTTCGGTGTCATGTCTGGAGTCGTCCATTTCGTGAGTGCTTGCTGCAGCATTGCAAAGTGCCTGCTCCTGTCGACTTCCTTCCCTCTCTTCATACTTCTTTAACATGTTGACGTGAAAAGTCTTCGTCCTACCTCCCATGTCTAACTCGTAGTCAACTTCATTCCTTCGGGTCAACATCTGGAATGGTCCTTTCCAGTGCATTATCATCTTGTTTTTATCTGTAGGGAGAAGGATCAACGCCAAGTCACCTTGCTTCAACTTCCGGTTGGAACTCTTTCTGTCGTAGTAACCCCTTGTACTTTGCTCTTGCTTCCTCCAAGCAACTGTGCGCTAGCTTGCACGTCTCTTCTAGCTTCTCTCTCAACTCCAACATGTACCCGTACGATGTCTTCACTTTTTTCTTGAGGGTTTCGTACGACCAGACCTCTTTCAGGATAGCCAGAGGACCTCTCACTCTTCTTCCGTAGAGTAGTTCAAAAGGTGAGAACTTCAGACTTGACTGTGGTACTTCTCTGTAAGCGAACAGGAGGGCTGGCAGGGGTCTGTCCCATTCACGAGGCCTTTCTATTGGCACATCCGTTTTAACATCTGCTTGATTGTGCCGTTGAATCTCTCTACTAGCCCTTTCCCTTAGGGTGATAGGGAGTGGTCATGAGATGTTTCAGTGATAGAAGTCGGCTGACCTCTTTCATTAGTTCTGACGTGAAGCACGATCCGCGATCGCTAAGAATTTCTGTTGGCACCCATATCTTGTAAACATCTCCACCAGGGCTTCGGCTACTTTCTGCGCCCCGATGCTCCTGATTGCTACTGCATCCGGATACCGCGTAGCCATATCTACCATTGTCAGGATTTATTTATTTCCTGAGCTTGACCTCGGAGCAATGGGGCCAATTAAGTCTATCGCCATACTCTGGAAAGGTGTCTCGATAGTTAGCATTCTTCCTAGAGGTGCCCTACCAACCTTGCCTTTGGGTATTATACGTTGGCATATATCACATGATCGAGCATACCTCTTACTCTCGCTCTGCATACTTAGCCAAAACAATTCTTCAGCCACCAGGTTGAGGGTATTCTTTATGCCCTGGTGTCCTAACATGATGCTATCATGTGCAAGAGCGACAACGGCGGCCCTGAACTTTTTCGGGAGCACCAGCTGTTCTGTCTTTCGCCCAGACGAGTATTCCGCCGCCCTGTACAGAAGATTTTTCTTCATCAAGAACTGGAACTTTGTCCTGCCCTTGAGCTTTCTTGTGATCGTTCATCTCGTCGAAGCACCGAGTGAGAGTTCCATCTGCTTTCTGTTCTCAAGCGAGTTCCTCCGCTGTGGTATTGATTATCGCCACCTGAGGTACACTCAGAGGCGTCTCACCCGCCGCTTCACTTCGTGTGACGCCTGTGTCCCGGGCTGCAGCGACCTCTGCTGCTTCCACCTGATGTGACAAGTCCCTTTTGTCGTCACTAGAATTGCTATTTTTGCTGGCATCTGCCTCCTTACCAGTACGCCGATTCACCTCTACCTCATCATTCAATCCCTGACCCGCCAACTCATCTACTTTTACCCAAGCTGGGTTCGGGTCATTAGCACTTCGTATTCACCGTATATTTCCCAGCACCAGGTCATATAGGGGATCGCTGACGCATTTTGCCAACCCCTTCCTTGTGTAATAAAGCGTTTGCACAAAGATCTCCGCCTCATATAAATACCGAACAGTTCGATCCAACAAAAACACTTGATTCGACTTGTCAGTTAGGCTCTCTTGAAGAATTAGCTCCTCGCGAACTACAACGGTATTACATCCGGTATCTCGTAATACCGATATATTATGGTCCCCGAGACGACCTTGCTTCTCTTTCTTCCTTTTCTTTTCCCAAATCATGACAGCCGGAAACAATACCCATTCGCTGCAACGTCCCTCGATAGGCGGGCCTCTTTGCGGTGGAGGAAGCTACAAACTGGCACTTTTCCGTGTCCGGCACGTCTGGCCAAGTGGTATCCTAACAGTACAAGCCCGAATGCAAACTGTGCAGTGAGCGTGCAACTTTGGACCACATTATGTGGAGGTGCGCGAAAATAAATAGGGTTAGAAATCCCGTGATCCGGGAGGTGACAACTCCAGAGCAATGGGACTATTTTCTCAAGAGCAAAGACTCAGCCACGCAGAAGACACTAGTCCAGGTGGCGGCGGATGCCGCCAGGGCCCAAGGGCTCCTGGCCGCTATCTAAGGGGCGGCAGTGATGTCTGACAAGATTTCCAGTCGATCGCACCTGCCGCAAACAACACCTTTGGGCAAATAAATATTGTTCATTCATTCATTCGCGCGACGAGGCCCGTGGCGGGCTCGCGTTTCACTGCGCATGCGCGCATGCTCGGCTACGGCGCAAGCTCTCTGGGCAGCTCGCGAGCTGGCCCGCGAGTGGGATGACGATGGAAACTCATCTTCTCAAAAAAAAAAAAGCTGCAACGTATCGTTCGATGACGCAAATGCACGTATTTTTCACGTTGTTTTCTTACAGTGCAGCATCTATCTGGGATCCCGGTCATACCCTCCTCATTGATGCATTGGAAGCCATCCAAAACAGATCTGCTGGTTTTATAGTCACTAATTACCACTACACAGGCAGTGTCACTAATGTGATATCAACCTTATCGCTCCAACCCTTATGTCTACGTCGGAACATTTCCCGCCTCTCTTTATTCCACGAAATTTATTTTCATAATCCTCGACTACCATATAGAAATTAATTGTTCGCTTGATAGGATGGATGCTTGGGCAAGTTGGTTACCTATATTCTACGGTGACAGCGCAGAGAAACAATCACACACCAGATGCTATGAAATTCAGAAACGCGCTGTCACCGTAGAATAATTGTACGCCCACTTTACGTCTTGATCATCAACACAAGGTTGGCACCTCAAGCTCTAACACAAGTACATTTCATTCATACTTTCTTCGTCATACATCCCAAGAATGGGACCGCCTTTCCGGTTCAATTACTTCCTTCACGGACTTAAAGCATTTTAAATCTGTGTTAACAAACCAATTGTTCTTCACAAGTTTATCTAAAATGTATTTTCTTTTTATCCTAATGTGTTCCAGTTTTCGAATTTTATTGATATACTGTTGCTCTCCCCCTCTGTAATGCCTTCGGGCCCCGAGTTAACAAGAAAGAAAATAATAAAATAAATACTCACTCGTCATGCACGCACAACACACCCGGTGCTCCCAGTTTTCATCAGGATATATGCTTAAACTTTTTGATTTATAGACATACTGTTTTGAATTTTTGGACAAATACTCCAATTATAGCGCTAAATGTTCTCTATTGCCGGATCAGCTGTTACGAAATAGTGCAATACTGAAGGCATTACTGGTGTACTATATTCTTTGTGGGTCAAATCAATCGTTTTTAAGGGAATACCTAAATCGATTTCTTAATGAACTGCGCTTAAATTTTGTAAAGAGGTGCCTGAAGGTGAAGCGTTTTGTGCATCATCAAAATTCCAAGGAATGGAATTAGCCGAGTAAGAAGTAAGAAATGAAGAACTTTATTTTGCTACCTACAGCGTTCTGCGAACAAAAGGCGTTTGATTTTTGCAAGAGCCGATAAAGGAAGGCAGTGAAGTGCGAGAGCGGAAACCGTGATCTCCAATAGCATATTGTGTTTTTAAGTCAAATTGAGGCGCAAGATATATCGGTCTAGTGCTAGACTTGTCGCATAAAACATGAGGTCTTCTTCACGTGATACCGGCAGACCGAGCACTTACAGGCTCGCGAGACGACTGTGTTGCTCGTCGTCATTGAGTGCTTTACGGATCTCCTGGAGTTCGCTCACTTGTTGTTGCAAGGTTGACTTCAGCTGGAACACTCAATCTTGGAGAGCATTGCCATTTTTTTTTTGCTGGTTGTTGCCAGCTTTAGAATGCGGTCGTAATCAGCGGAAAAGAAGTGCGTGGACTGTTGAATGCAGTTTACTGTCTCTTTAAGGCATTCGAGTAGTGGCATTAAAGATAGAAGCTCGTTGAGTTGCACCGAGAGCGACTGAAGGGAGTCTACGCTTCCTTTCAGCGTAATATTGATAATAATAACAATAAGTCTAGTGGCGATTCACTCTTTTTTAAAAAGCACCAGAGATTCGCAACCTCTGAACCTTTTATAATAATTACAGTGATTTTATTACACTGTCATTTTTTGGTTAGGGACGGTGTTATAAAACACAATTTGTATTAATACGGCAAGCAAATGCTGCAAAGAACGCCTTTAGGACATCGCAACGTAAAGAGCGCCACTAATAAAAAAAGAAAGCCCAAGCTATCGATGGCGTTTGACGGCATCCCCAGTTTTATTGTAAAAGGCTGCTTCTCCATTTTCGTACCAATACTTATGCACAATTTGAACTTGTCCCTCTCAAGTTCTACTTTTCCCAAGCTTTGGAAAAATTCCGGCAGTGTGCCCATTCACAAAGGTGGCAGGACCGATGGTGTAAACAATTACAGGCCGGTATTTCTGCTTTATGCGTTTGTAAAAGTATATAAAATCCAAATCTTGGAGCATATTCCCGCGAGCGCAGCTGACCAAGCAGGCAGCGCGCTCGTGGCCTAACGGTTATCGCGCGTGCCTTCCACGCAGAAAGCCAGGGTTCGATTCCTGGCCGCGGGGACGCATTTTTGTGGACTCTGACGTAAATGTTCTGGTAAATTCGGGAAGCGTGTTGCTTGTTCGAGGTTAGAATGTTCTACACGCAGAACCTTCTACGCCGATTCTTCCAAAACCCCACGGGTGTACATAAGGGGCTCCGCGTGGCGAGCCGCAGTCAGTCTCGCCCCAGCGTTCGACTCTGCTCTTCGACGCCCGCGACGCTCTGTTATTATTTTCTGTACCCTTTCATTTTTGGCATAAGTTCGCCACATTAAACGTTTCTTTCTTCCTGTTTATTTATTGTTCTTTTGGTCACCACCCGTGACATTTGGTGGAGATGCGGGGTACCGCATGACCGTGCAGCGCACCCCTCGAAGTTCCCGCAGTACAAGGCCAAACCCAAGCTCCGGAGGACCCGATGAATATCAGATCGAGACCCAATCAAGTCGCCGCAGCCAAGGTCTATATCCGGAATACGAACCCTTGCCACCCAAGACCAAGCCAACAAGGAGGACGACGATGGCCGACCAGTCGCAGACCCCCGTCGCTTCTGCCGTCGTATACCTGCCCGTCGTACCCCGGACTCCGACAACATTCCACGGGGAGATTCACGAGGACGTTGAGGATTGGCTACAACAATACGAACGAGTGGCCCGCCATAACCAACGGACACCGGAGCAGTGCCTTCAGAATGTCTACTTCGCTCTGGAAGGCACGGCACGCACCTGGTTCGAGAACCACGAAGCGTCAATTTCGTCGTGGCAAGACTTCCAGGCGGAGCTCCGACGCACTTTCGCCAGCCAGCAGCGACGTCAGGGGGCTGAAGAACTTCTTCAAGCAATAAGCCAAGGGCCAAACGAGAGTGTCACGAGTTTCGTCGAGGACGTTCTCCGCCTCATGAACCGCGCCGACCCAAACGCTCCTGAAGAGAAGAAGCTGCGGTTTCTGATGCGAGGAGTGAAAGAAACCATCTTCGGAGGCCTTGTGCGGAACCCGCCTATCACCGTCCAAGACTTCATCACGGAGGCAACAACCATCGAACGTGCCCTTCAAGCACGCACCTCCCGCTATCAGAGACTTCCTGGCTTCACCGCCCTCTCGCCGTACAGCAGCAACACCCCGGACGTACGCGAGATCATCCGGAACGTCGTCCGGGAGGAAATCAAGAAGCTCCTGCCTGCTACCCACCAGCCTGCTTGGTGTCAATAGCCGAAGTTGTCCGCGAGGAGGTCCAGCGGGCATTCCAACCTGAGGCTCCTGCAAGCGTAGCAGCACCCGAAGAGCCCTCTTTGACCTACGCCGCGGTAGCTCGGAGACCGGTGCCAGCTGCCCAGCAGTATTCGACGCCACCTCGACGTGTCCTACCAGAGCCACAGACTTTCCGACGTCGGGAAGGGCAACCCGAGTTCGTTCGCACTGAACACCCGACGCCGAGGAAGACCGACGTCTGGCGAACGGCCGACCGACGCCCGCTCTGCTACCACTGCGGGGAAGCCGACCACAACAGCAGCAGTGGCAGTGGCGGCATGCGTTGCTGACAACTAAACAACGTTCTTTCGCTAATGCAGACCACCGGGCATCAACGTGCAGTGGGAGCTTCATCGAGCTCATTTTCAGTGGCGCGTACTATCGACTGTCAGTTGCCATTGTGCTGAGGAGGCGTGACAGGGCGACTTCCTGGAATCAGCTGGCACCAGCACGTGCCCAGAGCCTCCAGCGACGATTGGAGGCCTGCAAACCTACGTCATCATATTCGGTGTTGTAAAAGCCAGCGCTCCTCTGTTCAGCGACACAGCAGCAGTGGCAGTGGCGGCATGCGTTGCTGACAACTAAACAACGTTCTTTCGCTAATGCAGACCACCGGGCATCAACGTGCAGTGGGAGCTTCATCGAGCTCATTTTCATCGGCGCGTACTATCGACTGCCAGTTGCCATTGTGCTGAGGAGGCGTGACAGGGCGACTTCCTGGAATCAGCTGGCACCAGCACGTGCCCCGAGCCTCCAGCGACGATTGGAGGCCTGCAAACCTACGTCATCATATTCGGTGTTGTAAAAGCCAGCGCTCCTCTGTTCAGCGACACAGCAGCAGTGGCAGTGGCGGCATGCGTTGCTGACAACTAAACAACCTTCTTTCGCTAATGCAGGTTGGTAAAGTTTTGTTCTGTATAACCGTTTTCTTTTTTTTCCAACTGTTGCCGCTGCTGCTGCTGTTACTGCTGCTGGAATACTTTATTGTTACTGTACATTTTTGAAACCTAAATATGGCAGGGGCTAAGGAGGATAAATATATCGCATGTAACCAGGAAATAGATGAAAAAGATTCCCTGATTTCTTGTGCTGAATGTGACCACCCTTACCACATAGGAGCATGCTCCGGTGTTTCCGAAGACTCGCGTGTTGTCTCACGAAAGACATGGCGCTGTCAGACTTGCAAAACTGCTAAATCACGGGGAAGCCAGAGCTCAAAGCAAAACAAAGACATTGATGTAGCCACAATGCTAATCTAAATGAATTCTAAGCTGGACACCCTTCTCAACCTAAAATAAACAGTTGATGCCATGGAAGAGTCTCTCCAGCGCATGTCTGCAATCTATGACCAGGTGCTAAAGCGCATGGGTGAACATGATGAGGAACTTAAAAACTTAAAAAAAGAGTTGCCAACCTGGAAAAGACGGAAGCCGATGTTGAAATTAGGAGGCTTAACCAAAAGGTGAACGACCTTAAATACAGGAGTCGTAAACAAAACCTAGAAATACATGGCATCCCTACGTCCGAAAATGAAGATCTAATGGCTCGAATAAACGAAGTAGCAAGCATATTGGACGTCCCTGCTTTGACAGCAGACCAGATCATTGTAGCGCATAGACTTGGCTCCCGTCCCGATAAGATACCTGGGATTATTGTTCGCTTTGCCAACCAGCTAGCGACCCGAGACCAATGGCTTGATAAACGCTCTAAACTGAGGCATGCTCGGAGCAAAATCTACATATCGGAAAGCCTGACGCAGCACGATAAGACGCTACTCTGGGAGGTGAAGGAATGGGCAAAAGAGAAAAGATTCCAGTATGTTTGGTACAAACATGGAAAGGTTTTTGTAAGAGAGAAAGAGGGGGCCCAAGTACGTGTGGTGAAGTCGAAGGATGATTTGGAAAAGTTTGAGTAATTTTTTTTTTCCTTCGAATTTAGAGGCTGGTTATTTTTTTTTTTATACAATAAGTGATGACGATTATTTGTTACCTAAAGAAGTTGGGCTCATTTTTACGGAGCAAAGAAAAGCGCCTTTTTCTTTATTTCACTTAAATGTACAATCAGTTCGGAATAAATTTGATGAACTAAACATATTTTTGGACAGTTTCAGTTTTCGATTTGATGTGATCATGCTTACAGAAACGTGGTATAAAAATACTGATGAGGTGGATAGATTGGAGGGTTACAATATATTCAATTTAAATCGTAGTGATAAGGTAGGAGGGGGTATAGCTATGTATGTGAAAAAACACTTCAAATGTTCTGTTATTACTGATTTCACTATAATTACAAATGACTACGAAATCTTAACTTTGCAACATAAAAAATCTATAAATTCAGTAGTTTATCGTCCGCCTTGTGGGGATATTTCTTCTTTTTTTGAAATCCTCGAAGTGTTCTTTCGGTTTATTGGTGAAAACGGCTTTACTCTATACTTTGGCGGCGACTTTAACATAAATAGGCATGGTCCCTCTTATCATAAACAAGAAATGATGTCTTTATATCAATCGTATGGGTTGTTCAATGCCACCGCTACGATCGCCGGAGTCCTGAAAAGCAGCCTCCCTCAGCGTTCAGCCACTTCTTTTGGCAGCGGCGTCAGCGAGGTGCTCGGGGGCTAACGCTCAGCATCTACATCACCGATATTTCTTCGATCCTGTTCTGCCCTTCAAACAACGCAGCGTCATCTTCTGGGGCAAACAGCCACGTGCCGCATCAAGATTCCAGTCATCGGTGGACGGAAGCCATCAACGCCACCGCTACGATCGCCGGAGTGCTGAAAAGCAGCCTCCCTCAGCGTTCAGCCACTTCTTTTGGCAGCGGCGTCAGCGAGGTGCTCGGGGGCTAACGCTCTGCTTCTACATCACAGGTTAGTGGAATCGGTTTTGTAGTGGAGCCGATTTCCTGCATTTCACGTTTACCGCTTACGCTGCTGCCACTTAGCGTTTCTTTTGTCGTAGCCTATGCGTAAATGGCTGATTCATTGTGTATAAAGTGCCAAGAAGAAATTACCACTGAGAAACTTTCGCTCTCATGCGCTGAATGTGGGTACTCGTATCACTGTGGATCATGCGCGGGCGTGTCTGAAGCTACGCTTAAAACGAAGGGCTAATTGTACCGCAAGACGTGGAAATGTGCAACTTGCCGAACTGTGAAGCTGAAAGGTGGCGCATGTAGCAAACAAAAGCAAGAGGATGATATGTCTGCTATGCTAGCAAACAAGAACAGGAAATTGGATGACCTATTGACCTTAAAAGAGACTGTGGGCGGCATTGAAGCATCGATTCAGCTTATGTCCGACAAGTACGACGAAATTCTAAGTCATATTGCCAAGCAGGACCATGAAATCAAGGATTTAAAAAAACGAGTTGACGCAATAGAGGAAAGTGAAAAACAGGGTGAAATCGGACAACTTAAGCAGGAAATAAATGATCTTGAATGGAGAAGTAGGAGATGTAACTTGGAATTTCATGGCATCCAAAAAACTGAAGGGGAAAATTTGCTCAGCAAGGTTAACGAGCTTGCTAGGGTATTGGATGTGCCTGAGCTTACTATACACGAAGTAGCCGCCGTCCACAGACTGCCATCCAGACCTGAGAAAATCCCTGGGATCATTGTCAGGTTCACATCGCAAGCAACACGGGACGTCTGGCTGGATAAAAAGGCTAAACTAAGAACCGCGGGTGCTAGCATTTACATAAATGAGAACCTGACTAAGTTCAATAGGGAACTGCTGGTAAAAATGAAGGAATGGGCGAGACAAAAAGGGTTTTCGTACGTCTGGCACCGTAACTGAAAAAACTTTTTGCTCGTAGAAAAGATGGTGAGCGCGCTGTTATCATAAAGAATGAAGATGATTTACTTAAAATGAACTAGACGCTTTTCGCTGGCGTCTCACGCTTAAAATGTTAGATTCACCCTATCTGCATGTGACTGATTTTATCGAGCGCCTCCGACATGAAACCAAGACTTCGATAAGGGCTGTCCACTTGAATGTAAGGTCAGCCAAAAACAAGATAATCGATCTTGAATGCATCTTTAGCCAGTTCGAAATTCCTTTCAATGTAATTCTCTTAACAGAAACTTGGTATACTAGTGAAAATGACGCCATTAATTGCCATCCTATGAGAGTTATTGTCTGAATCGTACTTCCAGTCGAGGGGGAGGCGTGTGTGCCCTAATTGAAAAAAAAATATGAAATGTGAGCTGTTATCTAACTTTTGCGTTGTCACCGAAGATTACGAAGTGTTATCTGTACTAACAAAAGATACACATATTTCGGTAATTTATCGACCGCCCGACGGCAATATTCAACGTTTCTTTGAGTTTTTTTAAACGCTCTTAGAATTTAGTACAGATAGGGGCTTTCGCTTACTGATTGCAGGTGACTTTAATATTAATATGCATATAGATACGCCATCTAAGAACGATTTTGACACTCTACTCACTGCATATGGCTGTTTCAATGTGATTACTAGACCTACGAGAATTACGGTGCATACCGAAACCTTAATTGATCTTTTTGTTACAAACGTTGACAGCAGTAGTGTGATATCTGCGATATTGAATTATCACATAAGTGACCACTTACCCATAGTAATTTGTATAAAAAACGAGCTGTCAGCCAAAGAAAAAGTGTCAATTATTTTCAAGACATTACCCCTGCCCGCCTAGAAAGTTTTCGTCAGTGTATTGAAAGCGAAAACTGGTCTGATGTTCTCAGTGATACAGATCCCGACAATGCGTATAATACATTTTTGGACAGGTTTAAAGTTGCATATGCAAGCAATTTTCCTTATAGGGCCTTTAAAACATCAAAGAGAATTCGAAAACCTTGGATTACCAAAAAGCATTTGTCTAAAATTAACACAAAAAATCGCCTCTTTCAAAAGTTTAATAAAACAAGAGATCAAGAGGATCTAAAAGAATTTAAAATTTATCGCAACCAACTGACTAAGGAACTCCAAAAAGCCAAAGCAACCTATTATCAAAAAAGCTTAAACTCGTCAAGCCAACGCACAGATATTATCTGGAAAAAAGTTAATTGAGTTTTGCAACGAAATCGGCAGCATGATAGTATAGAAAATCTGATTATTGAAGGCAAGGAACTTGTAGGAACTGCATTGGCAAATGCGTTTAACGACCATTTTGTAAACTTAAATATCCACCGTATAGTACAGAAGCCTGTGTTTATATAAAAAAAAGTACCGAGAACACTATTTTTTTAGAACCAGTTACTGAGACTGAGTTATTTTCGGTGTTTATGAATTTAAATAATACTACGTGCAGAGACGCAGACGATATTCAAGTAAAACCAGTTAAATACGTTCTAGACCTAATAGCACCTTGCATTACACATATATTTAACTTATGTATATCTATCGGTATATTTCCTGCACGCATGCAGATTGCCAAGATATCTGTATTGCACAAGAAAGGTGACAAGAATTATCTAAATAACTATAGACCAGTTTCAATCCTTCCTGTATTTTCCAAGGGGCTTGAAAAACTTATCCATAGCCGTCTGGCTAAATACTTTGAAAAATACAATATGATTACACAATCCCAATTTGGCTTTCAGAAAAATAAATCAACAGAACTGGCACTACTCGAGGAAAAGGAATTTATTCTGCGCAATCTTGAAAACCGAAAGTTAGTACTGGGAATTTTTATCGATTTTACTAAAGCGTTTGACTATTTAAATCATGAACTAATACTAAAAAAACTTCAATATTATGGAATTCGCGGTCAACCATTACGCCTTTTTCAGTCATATCTTGGTTATCGGAAGCAGTATGTGTGCTGCAATAATTTTAATTCGACAATAAACAAAATTTCATCAGGTGTACCTCAAGGTAGCATACTAGGACCATTTCTCTTTAACATCTACGTAAATGATATTGTGAACAGTGACCCATCATCAAAATTTATTATTTATGCAGACGACACGACCATACTTTTAGCTGATGATAGGGCAGATGAGCTTGTGTCTAGAGCTAACATCCTTTTAGATAAAATTACTACATGGACCAAGAGAAATGCTTTAAAATTAATGCCGATAAAACGAAGGCAATGTTGTTCCGTCCCAAAAATAAAACTGTCTCTTCCATATGCTCTCTATTTCTAAATTCTGAGCGGATTGATTTGGTCGAGTCTTTCAAGACCCTTGGAGTTGTGTTTTCAAATAATATGTCATGGGATAGCCATATTGAATATATAAGTAAAAAGTTATCGCAGGTAGTGGGCTTATTAAATCGAAATCGGTATATACTTCCGACATCAGTAAAAATACTATTGTATAAATCATTGTTTTTTTCTCAACTAAGTTATTGTCATCTAGTATGGGGTACAACTACAGCAACAAATCTTTGTAAAATACATATGCTTCAGAAAAGAATAGTACGCATAATTGCTAATGTACCTTTTAATTCGCACACTGAAAGCCTGTTCAGAATGTATAATATAGTATTAATTCACAAAATGTATAATTATAGACTTGCAGTAAAGTTTAGAAATGAATTGCTTACTGCTAATACTTACTTAACCCAATTGTCACATTTAAGAGAACATACACTCCATTATCGCTTTCGAAACCCTGAGCGCTGGAGCGTACCTACCTGCCGATTGAACATTGGCAAGGAAATGTTATCATTCAGGCTACCTAAACTCTTAAACATTTTTTGTTCCAATAATATTTTCCCAGAGAATCTATCAATGAATGAAATACGTTCACTAATGTACGATTTTTGTTATGACTGATTTTATTTTCAACACTCGTTATCAGTGGTTACGTAGTGATGAAATTGTTTGATTTGTGTATGTGATGTGAACGTGTACTTCTTTTCTCTTTGATTTTGTTCATATTGTGCATTGAGTGCGCGAGTGTTAGTTTTTATGTTTTTGTAGTTATTTTAAAGAGTCGCCGCTGTCGAATGTTACGGGGGCCGAGGGCTCGTCAAGCCGTTTAAACGCGGCTTTTTTTCTCGGCCTCCGCCATTTTTTGAAATGGAAATAAAGTATTATTATTATTCTTCAACCTACTCGTGTAACACCTGTACATGAGGCGTTACTAGACTTATTTTTAACAAACCTTTCTACGTCGGAAGTAATTGCCGGAGTAGTTGGAGAAACAATTAGTGATCAACTTCCGATATTTCTACTTTCTAATGTGAGCTATAACTTAAAAGAAATTCGTGGTCCTGAAGTATACTTCAGGAATGTAAGCGCTAAAAACCTTGAACTTTTTGAGCACCATATGAATTCTGTAAACTGGAGTGCGGTACTGTCCAGCGTGTCGGCAGATGAGGCGTTTGACTGTTTTCTTGAACTGTTTAGAATCGTGTACGACCGCTGTTTTCCTTACAAATTGCAAAATGTTTCCCGAAAATCTCGTAAACCCTGGGTTACTACAAAAATATTAAGAATGATAACTAAAAACAATGCTCTTTACCACCAATTTGTGCGCACTAAAGACGCAAATATATTGTCTAAATTCAAAAAGGAACGAAATCAACTAACAAAGAATTTAAGGCAAGCTAAACGTGCTTATTTTAACAATTTATTTCTAGACACTAAGCGACCAGATGTTATGTGGAAAAAGTTGAATGGCATAATTAAGCAAGGATCGTATGGGCATCGGATCACAGAAATGAAAATCGGAGGTGTTAACCTAACGGGATCCGCTTAGCGGAAACTTTCAATGAGTATTTTGTTAACCTTGTTCAAAGTGTACACTATGCGGATGCTTCTAGATTTGTGCAGAGTATTTCTCCTAGTCTCTTCTTCTTCCCAACTGACGAAGATGAAGTTTACTCAGTTTTCCAAAATTTAAAGAATAATAAAAGCACTGATATATATGACCTTCAAATTAAACCTGTAAAATATGTATTGCGGTGCATTGCTCCCTGTCTGACGTATATTTTTAATCTGGCGCTAGAGAATGGAACTTTTCCAAAAAACATGCAGGTGGCAAAGGTAACGGTACTGTACAAAGGTGGGGAAAAAAACAACTTGGGAAATTTTAGGCCAGTGTCCGTTCTACCAGTATTTTCTAAAGGACTAGAAAAGATTATACATAACAGGTTGTATAGTTTTTGTGAGAAATATTCTATTCTTACCGATTCTCAATATGGATTTAGAAAAGGAAGATCTACAGAACTCGCATTATTAAAGCAAAAGGAGTTAGTCTTAAGCAATATAGAAAATAAGCTGTTAACACTTGGAGTATTTAGAAATTTTCAAAGGCTTTTGACCGCCTCAATCATAATACTTTGCTCCAAAAGCTTTATATGTACGGTGTGCGTGGTAGATCCCTAAGTATGGTTAAAAGTTATCTTCAGTATCGCTACCAGTGCGTTGAAATAGATAAAAAGCGATCTCAATTGCAGCCATTAACAGCTGGAGTGCCACAAGGTAGTATTTTGGGGCCACTCCTCTTTAACTTGTATGTCAATGACATGGTAAGTATTGATGACAATGTACGTTTTATTATTTACGCGGATGATACCAGTGTATTGTTTTTCAGGTACGGATGCCGAGCAGATTATAAGTACCGCAAATAAATTTCTAGATAAATTAAATACTTGGACAGTATCTAATTCCTTGCAAATTAATTGTAGTAAAACTAAAGCCGTTCTTTTTAGAGCAAGAAATACAAATTGCTTTCATACCTCTGTTCTCTCCCTCGGTAACCATAAGATAGATATAGTCGAAAGTGTTAGAGTTTTGGGTGTAATATTTAATCAATACATGCTATGGGATGAAATGGTACATTTTACATGTCAAAAACTCTCAAAGGTCGTAGGTGTTTTGTACAAACATCGTCATATACTCCCAATGTCAGCAATGCTTTTTATATATCATTCTTTATTTTATGTGCATTATAATTGCTGCTTCTTGGTTTGGAGAAATACAACGTCCACAAATCTTAAGCAGATACACATTTTGCAAAAAAAAGTTGTGCGTATTATATGCCATACTCCATACGATGCCCATACAATACCATTGTTTAAAAAACTTAATATTGTACAGATTCCAAATTTCTATAATTATAAACTTTGTATTACCTATAAGAAGTCGTTTCATCACAAAGAAAACGTATTTCTGTCTATCTCACAGATTGCAATTAGAGACACGATTTATGCTACACGCAGCGCCGATACGTGGCTAGTGCCGCATTCCAGGACAAATTATGGAATTCAGATGTTGCGAAATACTCTTTCTCGTCTTTTAAATCGTTTGGGGGAATTAAACATCGAACTTTTGACTTCGGTAAACAAATTTTTGCTTTCATTTTTTGTTGAGCCTTCAGTGTTAGTGTAAGTGCAAGACGTGTGGTGATTTTTCTTTTTTTTTCGCTTTTGTTTTATATCAAACGAATAATTACATAAACCATTTCTTTTTTGTGTTAACTGTTTTGTGTGCTGTCTCGGCTGCTGCTGAGGGGAGATGGAGACCTGTCAAGCAACTGTTATGTTGCTTTTTCTCTCTCTTCCCTCTCCAAATGGAGAAAAATAAAGCATTTTGATTGATTTGATTGATTGAATCTACCGCAGCTGCCCCTACCGTCGACTTGGGCTGCGTGGCTTCCACCCGAACGACCCACGCCCGAGGTACGGCGAACGCCCTCGAGATATCGAGGAGTACCTCCGACGCTCGCCCTCTTCAGTGCCGTCTCTCCGCCGTGAATCTCGCTCGCCATCGCCCAGACGTTCAGCGTCTCCAGCGCCACGAGCCCGCCGAGGGAGCCTGTTTCCCCTGCGTCGCCGGGAAAACTAGGCGCGGCAACGCCTGGAGGTGGCGTTGCCGAAGACGACCGAAGTAAAGAGCCTCCAAGAACGACGGAGCGCTCCCACTCTCCCGACGCTGCGCATCGCAACGACGCTCCTGCTTCGGTGTCCAACAACCTCAATGTTATCATCGACGGCCACGACGCGACGGCACTCGTCCACGCCAGAGCAGACTACTCCGTTCTGAGTGGGAGGCTCTCCCGCCGCCTTCGAACAATCATGACGCCATGGGATGAACCTCAAATACGAACCGCCGGAGGACACCTCATTACACTAGCACTGCTCGCGTCGAGATCCACGGTGAGACGTGCCCTCTGAAATTCGTCGTTCTACAAGACTGTTCCAGAGACGTCATTCTCGGCATGGACTTTCTGTGTGAATACGGCGCCGTCATCGACCTTGATGAGAACAGGTTGACGCTGCGCAAGCCTGTTCCGCCTTCAGAGAAACCCCAAACAGCGTCAGCCGCCATCCGAGTCGCTGCCGACCACGTGAACCTGCCACCGCGATCAAGTGTTGTCGTACCCGTCGTGACCGATGCAGCTACCTGCGGCGAAGTTGTCCTAGAAGGCAACCTTCAATTGCTTCTGGGAAGAGGGATAGGCGTCGCAAGAGGAGTAGCTAAACTTCAGGATGGCCGCGCTGTGGTCCTCGTGACGAACTTCCGGAACGAAGCGCAACACCTCACAAAAGGTGCAGCCGTGGGCCACGTCAAGAAACTGCGAAACTCCGCCGAAATCGCCGCCATTACTGACGAATCCTCGCCACCTCGACAAGACAGTACGCCGCCAGCGCAGCTCGACATTTACCCTAAGCTTCCGGGCCCGAAACGACGGCAGCTGAATAACCTCCTCGCCGAATAGCGCGGCTGCTTTGCGACGTCGTCGAAGGTGCGCCAAACTGCAGTTGCGAAGCACCGCATCGTTACCGAGGACGACGCGCGCCCTGTGCATCGATCGCCATAAAGAGTTTCCGCTAAAGAAAGGGAGGTGATACAGGAGTAAGTTCAAGAGATGCTGAAGGATGACATAATCCAACCTTCAAGTAGTCCGTGGGCCTCTTCAGTCGTGCTGGTTAAGAAGAAGGACGGAACGCTTAGGTTCCGCGTCGACTACCGGCAGCTGAACGCGGTTACGAAGAAAGGCGTCTACCCCCTCCCCCGCATCGACGACACTCTAGACCAGCTGCGCCACTCTCGTTATTTCTCATCGATGGACCTTAAGAGCGGCTACTGGCAGATCGAAGTCGACGAACGGGACCGCAAAAAAACAGCCTTCGTCACGCCGGATGGACTGCACGAGTTCAAGGTTATGCTCTTCGGACTATGCACGGCGCCAGCAACTTTCCAGCGTGTCGTGGACACCGTACTGGCAGGGCTGAAGTGGCAGAGCTGTCTGGTCTACCTTGACGACGTCGTAGTATTTTCAACTGACTTCGGCGAGCACTTGCGACGACTCCGAGCTGTTCTCCAAGCCATAAAGACCGCCGGACTCAACCTCAAGCCGTCAAAGAGCCGGTTCGCCTATGACGAACTGAAATTCCAAGGTCACGTGGTTAGTAACGAAGGCGTCCGTCCAGACCCCGAGAAGACTCGCGCCGTCGCGGCATTTCCAGCACCCACAAACAAGAAGGCTTTGCGAAGATGCCTTGGTCTGTGTGCCTACTATCGACGCTTCGTACGGGATTTTGCAAGGATTTCCGCACCGCTCACTAAACTCGCGAAGGACGCCGAGAAGTTCGAATGGGCCGAGGAACAGCAGCACGCATTCGACGAGCTGAAGCAACGACTCCAGACTCCTCCTGTTCTTGGACACTTCGATCAAGACGCGGAAACGGAGATTCATACGGACGCAAGTAACGAAGGACTTGGCGCGGTACTGGTTCAAGTGCAAGAAGGCACCGAGCGAGTCATCTCCTACGCGAGTCGAACACTGTCCAAAGCGGAGAGAAATTACTCCACGACTGAAAAGGAATGTCTTGCGGTCGTCTGGGCGTTCACGAAGTTTCGCCCGTACTTGTACAGGGGCCCTTTCCGCGTTGTCACGGACCACCACTCACTCTGCTGGCTTGCGAACCTAAAGAACCTGTCCGGACGTCTCGCTCGATGGAGTCTCCGTCTGCAGGAGTTCAACATGACTGTTGTCTACAAGTCAGGCCGCAAGCACAGCGACGCCGATTGCCTGTCCAGAGCCCCTGTCGAGACATCTCCCGGTAGCAGCGACGACGATGACGACGAGTGCTTCCTAGGCGCAGTGAACACCGACGACATGGCGCGACGTCAAAGAGACGATCCTGAGTTGCGCGCGCTAATCGAGCACCTCGAAGGACGAGGGGGTACTGTCCCCCGTGTCTTCTCGAGAGCCCTGCCGACTTTCGTCCTTCGACAAGGTGTACTTTACAAGGAGAACTTCGGAGACAACAGTACACCGCGGCTGCTGGTAATCCTTACCGACCTTAGAGCGGAGATCTTCCAAGCCTGCCATGACGACCCGACGTCCGGACACCTTGGTTACAGCCGTACGCTGGCCCGAATCCGTGAAAGGTATTACTGGCCCAAGCTGCCGAAGACCGTTCATTTCTATACACGGTCGTGCCACGAGTGCCAGCGACGCAAGAAACCGCAGACGAAGCCGGCAGGTCTCCTGCAGCCGATTGCTCCCCCGAGTGCACCGTTCCAGCAGATCGGAATGGATCTACTTGGTCCTTTCCCACCATCGACGCAAGTAAACAGATGGATTATCGTCGCCACAGATTATCTCACGCGGTACGCCGAAACGAAAGCCCTTCCTGCAGGGACTGCTGTGGAAGTCCCAAAGTTTTTTATCGAGTCCATCATCCTCCGGCATGGCGCTCCAGAAGTTTTGATCTCAGACCGGGGATCATCCTTCATGGCCCAGCTGACGCAAGAAATCCTTCGTCTCAGCCACACCAGCCATCGGCGCACCACTGCGTACCATCCCCAGACCAACGGGCTAACGGAGAGACTCAACAAGACCATCGCCGACATGATCTCTATGTACGTCGACGTGGAGCACAAGACATGGGACGAGGTGTTGCCGTACGTCACATTTGCCTACAACACGGCCGTGCAGGAGACCACCGGGCTGACACCCTTCCAACTGGTTCATGGTCGCAAAGTAACGACAATGCTGAACGCGATGTTACCCCACGAACCGGCTGTCGACGGAAGTGACGACGCCCAGGTGGTTGCCCGACGGGCAGAAGAAGTCCGCCAGCTCGCCAGATACCGTATTCAAGCACAACAACGCGTCGACGCGGGTCGCTACAACCTTCGTCGCAGGGACGTCCACTTCCAGCCCGGAGACAGGGTGTGGGTGTGGACGCCCATCCGTCGCCGCGGCCTCAGTGAGAAATTGCTGAAACAATACTTTGGACCGTACAAGGTACTTCGTCGCCTCGGGGAGCTGAACTACGAGGTGATGCCCGACGGAACAAGAACATCATCACGCCGCCCACCACGGCCTGAAGTCGTCCACGTCGTGCGCCTGAAGCCGCACTACGCCCGATAGGACTGTGCGCCTTATGCCTTCCAAATGACTCCTTAGTTTACCGTCCTTTTCATTTCCTTTGTTTTGTTTTTTGCTGCATCGGGGCGATGCACTTTTAAAGGGGGGAGTAATGCCGCGAGCGCAGCTGACCAAGCAGGCAGCGCGCTCGTGGCCTAACGGTTATCGCGCGTGCCTTCCACGCAGAAAGCCAAGGCTCGATTCCTGGCCGCGGGGACGCATTTTTGTGGACACTCTGACGTAAATGTTCTGGTAAATTCAGGAAGCGTGTTGCTTGTTCGAGGTCAGAATGTTCTACACGCAGAACCTTCTACGCCGATTCTTCCAAAACCCCACGCGTGTACATAAGGGGCTCCGCGTGGCGAGCCGCAGTCAGTCTCGCCCCAGCGTTCGACTCTGCTCTACGCCGACTTCGACGCCCGCGACGCTCTGTTATTATTTTCTGTACCCTTTCATTTTTGGCACAAGTTCGCCACATTAAATGTTTCTTTCTTCCTGTTTATTTATTGTTCTTTTGGTCACCACCCGTGACAATATGTCGCAATTTTGTAAACGCAAAATTAGCATTTCACAACATGGATGTTTCACTGGTAGGTCTGTAGAGACCAGTCTGGTATCTCTTTTTAACATTTGTGTCGCCGATTTTCAATTAGCGCGGGCAGGTAGACACGAAACACCTTGATCTATCGAAGGCTTTTTACCTAGTTAATCATACAATTCTTCTACATAAATTAAAGTCATATGAAACGAACAGTCAGCTTTACATATTTTTGAATTATTGGACAGAAAGAAAAAGTTGTGTTCGGATATTGCGACATATTTCTAGAACATAAGTGTCATACTCCGGTGTGCCGAAGAAATACTCGGACAAATTCTATCCAAGATTTTCACAAATGATCTCAGATCTTCTACTCACCATTTAAACATTTTCAATATCCCGATATATTAAATCGATTTGGCAGGTTTCATCTAGTGATGACTGTCTACTGCTGATGAATGATGTTAATTCAGTGCATGATTGGTGTTATTGCAATTTGTTAAAACTGAATCCTAAAAAAAAAACTATAGCTTTTGTCTTTTTCGAAAAATTGCATAATGAAAGTTCTTACTTTCTTAAAAAATTCACCCCTGAGTAGTGTGCAGAGCAAAAAAATATCTAGGAGCATATAACTAATCTACGTTGTACTTCATTGAACATGTTTCTTACATTACGAATACTGGTTTCTGGGTGCTAAAGGTGTCATTTCCAGGATTACGCTTGAATGCTCATTATCACATTGTACATTCGATTTATATTGCTCTTTGATACGAACCAGACTTGAGTTTAATTCACTCGTTTGGAACTGTATTTGTTGTACAAGCCAAGCTAAGAGTGAAACTGTGCAAAGACGTTGATTTCGAATTGTGTATGACCGCTACATTGGGCGCACGGTTATGATGATTATGCGAAACTTTTACAACGATGTGGTTGCCCTACACTAAGCTCGAAAAAAATAAAACGTGATCTAAACTTTTTATTAAATGCTTGCATAGTTTAATTTATTGTTTAAACTTCACGTCAGCTGTATTTATTTATGCGCCGCGAGTAATATTGAGGTTGACTTTCACCTTCTCAGCTGGAAACATCAACCTAATCAGTCCTACGCACCGCATGCGACATTAATATAACACATTCAGCACAACCGGTATGGATATCTTCAACTCAGACCTTCAAAGTTTTAGGTCTTCTCTGACTAATATCTAACTATTTATTGCATATGAAAAAATATAATTGAAGTGAGCTCCGTGTTAGGTATTTTTAATTTACATTCCTCATTTCTGGTATAGTTTATAACTAGAGCCTTCGTTCTTTCACACAATCTTAGTTAGCTTTCATGACTTACATAGAATACTGTATAAAGACATTTTTGAGCGGGCATCGGCATCTCAAATGTGTAATCTGTTCTGTGCATCATAATTAAGGCAACCTCGCTGTTCATTAGCACATAAGATAAACGAATGATGATGATGATGATGATAATGATGGTGATGATGATGATGAAAGGGCAACACAGAGAGCGCGCAGGAAACGCTGGATGACAAGGCAGCCGGGCGAGTACCGTCATCTGTTGAGATTGTGGGGTGTTACAAAATAAGCGAACTATAAACAGTGGGCAAAGTAACTAAAAACAACATTCTTTTACAATTCACCCGTGACACCCGCGATTGTGGCCTTCGCGAGTGAAACCTGTTCAGCTTTTGGCTGAGAGCGCGTGACTGTGTTCGAAAATGAAGAAATCGAGAAAACGAAATATCGGCGACACGAAAAGCAAGCGAGAAAGAAGAAGATCGAAGACTGGCAGTGATGGTGAACGGGCTGAACACCAGACTGATCGTGAACGGAACGGGGGAACGCCAGAGTGACAGCGAACGGAACGCCAGCTGAAGGCCAGACAGTGAACGGAATGAACGGAACGCCAGCTGAACGTCAGACAGTGAACGGAACGAGCTGAACGCCAGCGGAAGGCAAGCAATCGGATTGAACAGGACGGATCGAACGAGACGAACGCAGTGAACTGACTGAGAATCTTCAACTGTAAATATTTATCCGTTTATTTTAACAGTGGAAATAACAGTTTTGTTTTCTACTAAAGTTGTCGGCCATTATTATAACGACGACGCCCACTCGCTCTTCGAAACAGAAAAATTATGGTGCCGAAACCCGGGAAAGAAACCGAGCGGGGTAAGCGAACTTTCGAGCTTTGTTGACCGCCTGCCTGGAACGCTGTCAGAAAGCCTGTGGGTGTTCTGAAATGGTGAAAACATGACTGCATAAAACGGAAGGTGTCAAGAAGAAACGCAACGGACTACCCAAGCGTCATCCCCCTCAACGGGCTCGGAAACAACGCCATAAGAAGTTAGAGAATCCTGCAACTACCGACTACTAAATTAACACAAAGAAACGAAGTCGACATGGAAACACTCAAGGAGAGACGAACCAAACTTCGAAGTCAGGTGACGCACTTTTTTCAATTATTTAGATGTAGCCTTCCAACAGGGGGTACCGAAGGAAGAACTCCATGAAAGAGAAGAAATCGTGAGAAGCATTCAGTACCAGCTCAAAAGTACTGCGAAATTAAACGGTCAGCTAGACGAAAGGGACAAAACACAGACAGGGAGAAACAGAAACAGAGACATACACACAGCGGTGTGTATGTCTCTGTTTCTGTTTCTCCCTGTCTGTGTTTTGTCCCTTTCGTCTAGCTGACCGTTTAATTTCGAAGTATGTACCAACTAGCTCAACTTCAGCCTGTTATTCAAAAGTACTGATTCTGAACTCGATACGCTGATACCAGACGAAGACTTGGAAGAGGAATACACGGACGTGTGCGAATATGAAGATCGGGTTGTCGGTTACGTCTCAAGACTCAAATTTAAAATTGGAAGTGCGAAGGACAGTCGAAGGTATCAGAAAAACACTGAACAAATAGAATCCGCCATTAGATCGGTGCTTGTGGAAATGATGGTGAAAGAAACCGAATAGTTGAAAGTTTTGACCACCGTCAGAGCGCCAACGAACAACCTTGACGTAAAAGGGGACAATTAACAGGTTATAATTTCCACAGTTGACCAAAGTTGTTGCAATTGCCAGAGCCCCGAGCGCAACCTGCACGGTTCGGAACGGGCTGGAGCTCGAACGTCAAGATCGAGAAGCACAGAAGTGAACGAAGCCCAGCTAGTGGAGGCGCAGTCCGGGAGCTCAAATCGCACAAAAGCAGTACGGTGGAGTCCTAGAAAAAATCTGCGACGCAGGAAAGTGAGAAAGGTCTTGTCAGGAGATGAACCTCAAAGAGTTATGAGAAAGCTGCCCAGGGGGATCAACCATGACAACAGCGGGCTACATCGAAAAATCCAAAGAGGGACGAAAAACCTCAAGGGTCGGGGACGTCCGGTCAAAGCAAAGAAGAATCCACAAAAACGCCAGATCAGCTGTGTAGAAAGACGAAGGTCCACCACCTAGCTCACTCACAGCTTAATCTTACTTTGTGGAAAACGTGGGAAACATCGTACAAGGCGATCGCGAAAGAAAGCGCGTGCAGCGAGACGGCCGGGAAGCGCTCGAAGCTCTGGGTCATACGATTACATCCAAACGACTTATTGGCAGGCGAGGGCAAACTTGGAAATTTTAACTGCCCCTATCAGGTCGACGAAAGGAAGAAGGAAGACTACTGAAGTCATGAAACGTGTACGCGGAGACATACGAGCATCATGAAGCTCAAAAGCAAGTGAAACACGCCAAACCGACAAACCAGTAGCGACGCAAGAGTATACAAACACGCGGACCAGCAGCATGAGCTACCAGGAGTACTTCGCTCGTCGCATGGAGGTGGAAGTGAGGACGAGGACACCGCATCAAAGACAAGGCCAAAGAGTATGTCCAGAAATCTACAGGCAGAAGACACACTGGAAGTAGAGGCCACGAAAGAGACCCCTTACGAAGAAGGTCCTGTTGAGACGGCAGTTGAAGGGTGGAAACGACGGAAACAAGAAAAGGAAGCACTAGCCGACGAATGCCGCGACGAAATGTTAGATGGAGGAGAGGTAGCTCTAGAAACTTGGACAAGAGTAAAGGAACAAACACCACAGGACGGCGCCGTCCTGTCGTGTTTGTTCCTTTACTCTTGTCCAAGTTTCTTTGCCGCTGGTTCATAGCAAGACGTTCACCTCAAACCAACTAGCCGAACACGTCACATTGTTGCTCTAGAAACTGCAAACACTACCAAACGGAGGAAGTCTCGGCGTGGAAAGGAAGGTTAGACTTTAGGAAGTTACATCGGTGAGACTGGGAACGATGAAGCAGCTGACTTGCAAGAGTAAAACAACGGCGGAGGTATTCAAAACGGTGTTGACGAAAAGGCAAAGGGGCAAGAAAAGGCGAAGGAAAACGAAGGCGTGGGCAACGGCGAGGCACTCGAAATAAAGGAAGATGCTCGGAAGTCAAAATCTAAGAAGGCAAAGAAAGTGGCGGGAATGAGCATCGACCGACGCCACGAAGAAACGGAGAACTCTCCAGTCAAGAAACGTGACCGACGGCATACTGTTAGAAAAACGGATTCGCCAAGAACGAATTCGCGAATATCGCGGAGAAGCCGCCGATCAAGCCGCAGGAGCACAAGAACAAGGCATCTCCTATCGTAAAGGTAAAAGTGCCACGCACTAAGTCAGACCAGACGGGTCGTCTGGGACAATGGATCGTCGGAAGTTCAGAGGTTTCGAAAGCTGTGGACAGGGAGTCGAAGGAGAACGGGGGTTTGATGACGTCGCAGCTGCGGAACCTTCTCCTTCGAGAGCACAAGGAATCGAGCTGGGCACAGATCCCAGGTTACGAAAGCTCTGCTTGGATGGGCAAGTGCACCGCGATGCTGATTCTGACCCTCGAGGAATTAGAGACGGCGGGATCGAAGCAGAGACATTGACCGAAGCAAAGATCGAGACCGGAGCAAGACAACACGGCTCATGTGGAGAAAGGAAAGGATTGAAAGGACTCAGACAGACTGGGGCAACCAAGTGCGTTCGTGCTTGGTGCGAATGCCCAACGGAGTAACTCTGAGACGTCCCGTCCAACTGTTGTACCATATGGAACTTGACGACTGAAAAGTGCCAAGCTTTGCTCATTCCGTGGGGCGGGAGTGTGTTAAAAAATAAGCGAACTATATACAGTGGGCAAAGCAACTAAAAACAACATTCATTTACACTTCACCCGTGAGACCCGCGAGTGTGGCCTTCGCGAGTGAAGCCTGTCCAGCTTTTGGCTGAGAGCGCGTGACTGTGTTCGAAAAGGAAGAAAACGAGAAACAAAATATCGGCGATGTGAAAAGCAAGCGAGAAAGAACAAGGTCGAGGACTGGCAGTGATGGTGAACGGGCTGAACACCAGACTGATTGTGAACGGAACGGGGGAACGCCAGAGTGACAGCGAACGGAACGCCAGCCGAAGGCCAGACAGTGAACGGAACGAACGGAACGCCAGCTGAACGTCAGACAGTGAAAGGAACGAGCTGAACGCCAGCGGAAGGCAAGCTATCGGATTGAACAGGACGTATCGAAGGAGACGAACGCCATGAACTGACTGAGAATTTTCAACTGTAAATATTTATACGTTTATTTTATCAGTGTAAATACAGTTTTCTTTTCTGCTAAGCTAAAGTGATCGGCCGTTATTATAACGACGGCACTCACTCGCTCTTCGAATCAGAAACATGGGGAAACAAGAGCACGTGGGCGCATCTGGAGGGTACACAAATGCACGAGGTGCGCAAGTAACAGACGGGCTTGCACACTGTGTAAGATATTAATTGGCGAATCGCTCTTTAAAAGCTTCATTTTAACAGATAGGCCCTTCGTGTTTAGCTGCTGAGTGAGGCATTATTTCTAAGGAGGCAATCGTTCTGAATTTATTGTTTCTTCTTGGAGAGCTTACCAAACTAAACTTATTTCTGGAATGCCCTGGCTTTACTCTGCCCAGCATGCTATTTATTATCTCTAAATTCAAAATATATATAGTTAAGACGGCCGAAAAAGGTTAAACCAAGACCGGCATCCAAATTTTCCCTCGACTCAAGTGGAGTGCGTCACATGTGTAACTTTCAAGTCGAGCAGGCTGTCTAACATACAGTACCTTGCGCGTTTGTTGTTTTGTTTTGCTATTTGCTCTTCTCCTTAGCATTCATTTCATACCGTGTCTTTTTACTAGGGCTGGACATTTGATCGATTAACCAACAGAATAATCAATTATGCCTTTAACCGCGATTAATTGTTTTAGGCTGTTAATCGGTAAATATTTGAGGAACCAAAAGAAAGTAAAAATTAAGCGCTTTCACCACACAGATGTAGACGAGTACACCTGTATACTTTGCAAACTTAACTTAAAAACTTAACCTATAGTAAACTGTAGGCGCCCGATTTGAAACTCCAGACAAGTGCAGAAGGTGTGAGTGCCCGTTTAGTTCAGCAGAATCTATTGTGAACAATAAAAGGAGGTCGCTCTTGCCGGAGAATATCAAGTACCCTCTTGGCGTCATACAGCCGAACTAATAATTACTCAGTGTGAGTGTTTTTGAACTGTTCTCAACTACACATCGAGGTCGATTTGTTGTCAATTTTGGATATGGCGCCGTTTATCACATATTAAACAAAAGCAAAATAATAATAATAATAATTTTGACTTTTAAAATGTATCATGTATGGAAATAAACAAGTCCAATGAATCAATAACCTAATGGATTATTAGGTGGCGAATTATTATTAATCATTTTTAAAAATTATTAAGATTTAAAGGTTCAAAATTTTAATCGATGTCCAGCATTGCTTGTAACAGTAGGGAAAACAAGATTGTACTGCCTCCTCTAATTATATTTGACGTCACGTTTTTAGTGGGGACAGTAGAGCCCTCGGCTGTAAGCACCAAATTTGAAAATTAAAGATCTTTGCCAACAAAAAGTATCTTGACTTTCATGTGGATTACTAGTTCAGATGTGTCTAATCAAAAAGGTGTTTTGAGACAAATCAGTGACTATCCAAATTTCGCCGGAGCTCTCCTTTAAAGGAAATTAAGCTGAAGGGGTTCTTAAAAAACACGAGTCAGAGGTGAATTCTGGTGTAGTTTTATCCCGTATCTGAATATCACGTTTGTTTCCATCGATGATGTAAGCAAACGCGAAAGAACACGGAAAACGTCCGACCAGTTGTTACGTCATAAAATGATCCTTCGGCCGCCAAGCACATGTCGCTCGTGTGGGGAGCGCGTGCAACTGCAAGCTTGCCGTGTATATTTCCCCGCACTGACACAAGCCGTAAAGTCTTTTTTTTTTTTATGAAAATAGCAATATTGAGCGAGCATAGCTCTGATAGGCGGTGAAATCGGGCGAGACCGGAGATTCTCAAAGCTCCTCTTATGACGTAACGCTCCGGGATCGAGGGGCTTCAGCGGTACTTTAAAAATGCTTTTCAGCAACCTCCGTGCACCAAATTAAAAAAAAAAATCTCGATATCTCTGATTTTTTAGTCCAAATAAAGGCAATTTAAGTGTGTTTGCTCAAATACAAATCGTTCCAGTTTGGCTTTAAAAACAAAACACCTGTATGATATTGTACCATACGGTATGTAATATGTACGGATATTTAGTAGCCTTTTAAGGAAAACTGTGGCACTTCAGCCATTTTGAAGCATGCAAGCTGGGAGAAAATACCAAAGTCTAATAGAGAAACACTTTATTAGAATATAAAACTTAAAAAAAGTATCAACTTCTAATTTTTAGCGTGACAGCGTTATTAAACTTGAAGACTGAAAACCGATTATTACAGAGATAGACTCGTGGCTGGCCCTACAAGCAGGTGCCCCTCAGGAGTTTCGTTGAAGCCAGACACCCATAATGTGCAGTTGAAGCTATTTTGCTGAAGATCTAGAATAAAAGCGAATAAAACATTGTATATGCTGCTCGCTATATATTTACAATTCAGGACGTTTAAATATTTCACTTCACCAAACTGTTCAACATGAAAATATGGTGTGTTTTAGACTTTACAGATTTGTAAGGAAAAAAAACAAAAACCTTACAGTTACACTAAAACAGTTTGTGTGGTTGAGTTGTACGGCCTGGGGGACATAATATCTGGGCTAATTGTCACAATCAGTTGGCTAATTAACTAAAACAGGTTAATTAAAATTTCTTAATTTGTAAAAATAAACATGTTTTCAATTAGAAAGTTTCTGAGCTCTATCGAAAATAACTAAATCAGTCAAGTTGATAAAGGCTAGGAGCAAGCGGGAAGCATCGTGGAGCGCAAAAGTCACCACTACTTCAGCAGGAGCAAGGCTACCGGTCCGATAACGTGGCCGCTCGGTTTTACTGTCTTTGATCATCCACGTTTTCTGACAGCCAGCTCTGTGCCTATCGCACGAGTCATAACTTTAGTGAACTACCTAGCTTCCCACAAGCTCAAAGTATTCTTTTAATACTTATTTTCTGGTTTTTGCTGACACTCAGCTATTTTTAATTAGAACGATATCATATCTAAACCTTCAGACAAAAATAATAAAAAAAAACAGGCTAAACAACAAATAATCTCAACTGCAGCTGAGTTTGTTCGCAAGGGAACAAATAGTTTTAGCCGTTCGTACAGGCAGGAAAGGGAGAAGACAAAAATATATGCCGCCGCAAAGTTGGCGGAACAGAGCCAGACTGGCTGACCTCCACTCAGACACCACATCACCAGCAGACAACCGCCGCCAAGCTAGCCGGCATGATAATCCCCGCCAAAGCTACGTGAACCGATCGAAAAACCGCATTCTTCCACCACCCCCTCCAACCATCCACCTCCCTACAACAACAACACACTCACGTAAGAAAAAACTTTCTCTCGCCTTCGTTCAAGACTATAAACGGCTGGCTCACACAATTTCCGTGGTCCCCTATCCTTAAGGTTCGCTTTAATATTCTTTTAAAATAATCGCTTTCTTTGCATGCGATTTAAATGTCTTTCCTTAATGGAGAGCACGCATTACATTCAGCAATACGTTTGGCTAGTTAGGATGGCAGATCAAGTTTTTTTTTTATTACACTTCTTTTCTGTTTTAGGAGGCGGTCATTTACACACCGACCGGTCTGGCCGACATAGCAGAGCACACAATCAAATGGAATTTTTTGCACAACTTTCTTGACGGAACGTATTCCTGGATCCCAATGTTTTCGTGTGTGTGTGTTTTTTTTTTTTTTTGCACTGCCCTGTTCTCGGTAGAATTCGAAAGGTATATGTCCATCTAACCGGAACTCCGTCTTAAAAACGACATTTACTTCGAACTCTGAGTCAATTACTTTAAAAATATGCGAAAATTCATTAAAGTACGGAATAAAAAAAAATAAATCTTGGATGTTCTTTCAAGACCTTTATGCCTTTCTACAATTTGTCTGCGAAAAATTGACATTTCGAAGATTTGTTGACGACATTTTGATCTGCGCCCCAAAAGAATACTATGAAAGTAAGGTTAGAGATTATATTATCAAAGTAGCAGCGGAGCTAAGGCTTACGGCTGGTTCTACGGTCAACGGAAAGTGGCAATTTCTAGATCTAAAGTTGTCAAAGGGTAAAGGTTCATGTTGGTCGTATGGAAAAGCAGAACCGAAAATGGTCTTATTAGACATAGTACCCATTCAAAACTCGTAAAATTTGGTGTCGCAAAGTTCGTTATAAACAATGCTGTAAACATTTCGTATATTCATTCTGTCGGCAGTGCGCTCGTGAGACAGTTGGAGTGGCTGAGGCAAACTGGGAGCAGTTCAGATTTCTTTAGGCAAGTCTTCGTAGGCGAGTTGTAGAAAGGCCTAAATGCTCTGAGGGGACTCCCAAGAAAAATGCTGTTGTAATTCCGTACTTCCACAGGTTTTATCATATTCTTAACTTTCGGCTCAGAAGTTCGAAGTAAGAAATGTCGTTTTTAAGATGAACTTTCGGTTAGGTAGACTTTTGAGCAAAGAACAGGGGTGCGTGAAAATACTTAGGGATCCTACAATTCGTTGCTTCAAGGAAGTTGTGTACGAAATTCCATTTGATTCTGGGTTCTGCCATGTGGGCCAGACCGGTAGGTTTGAAAATAACCGCCTTCTGGAACACAAAAGAAGTGTGAAAAACATTTCCCGATCATCTGAACTAGCCAAAACAATTGCTGAATGTAACACGCGCTCACCATTTTGGAAAGGTACTTCCATCGTGTGCAAACAAAGCGATTCTTTCAAAAGAATATTAAGGAAACCGTGAGTATAGAAGACCACAAAATTTGCGTGAGCAAGCCGTCTATAGTTTTGAAAGAACGCGTGAGAAAGTTCCTTCGTTGTGAGTGTGTTGTCGTTCTTGTCGAGGAGTGTGTGGACAGAAAGGGCGGGAGAAAAGAACGGAATTCGATCGGTTCACATAGCCTTGACGGAGATTATCATGCCAGGTAGCTTGACGGCGAGTGTCTGCTGGTGATGTGGTGTCGGAGTGGAGTTCAGCCAGTCGCTCGGTTCCACCAACTTTGTGGCAGCATGTCTTTTTGTTCTCTCTCTTCCCTGTTTGTGGATGGCCATAAATTGCTGTTCTCTTGCGAATAAACTCTGCTGTGTTTTAGAGTTTTTTGTCGTCTTGTTCGTTTTTTTTTTATTTCTTTTTGTCTCAGGGTTTTGATTATGATGTTTCCTAATCAGCTCGCCTGTATACTTCCGGTCTTTTGAACGATGTGCTTGTTTCCACTATATTAAGAAGTAGTTAACAAATTTTGAATAATTTATTGACTTATCGTAACTATTAGCTCCCTAAATCCTAATCCCCGGGGCGTATAACTCACTTGTGCCGACCGCATTATTGTAGCTTTCACGGCTATTATAAAAGAAATCAATAAAACGTAAAACTACAGCCTGTATATATTTTTACACTTTCTTAAAATACCCTCTGATGACCCTTTATGAAAGTTATATTTGTCTAAATTTAATGTGTAGCACGATCATTCTAAGAACATCACTCAAAAGACGACACCGAGAGAGAAGCCAATATAAAGACCCGACTATGCGAAACATTAAATTTGTTTTTACATAACCTGCAGAACAAAATATGCAAGATGTATCATCCCCATGCTGATGTCTGACATGCAAGTTAAAACATATTTTAGAAATGTCGTACCGTAAAAAGATACTTGAGCGTCCTCTACAACTGCGATTCTTTTTTCGCTGTTAGCACACTGCCACGATGCAATGTAGCCACTCAGCGGTCCAGCCGGTACAGAAGGATGCTCCCATCCCATGCTGACCGTGCTGTTGTTTTGATCCAAAATCTTCAATCCAACAGTCTCACTTGGGGCTGAAAAATAAAGCATATTGATTTACCAATATTTGAACAATGCAACCGGTTAACGGGATCATCAGGAGGTCACAGAATCACTTAACGTCTTGATAGAAAACCACTCATAGAGACACTTCCGTCCACGTTGGAAGAAGAGAGAGGTGTCTGAACCATACCAGCCATGGAGCAAAGATGTACTCGGGCTTTGCGAATCTTCCGACAAGGGCGCTGTCAGTTTAGGAACCTTCACGCAGGCGCTGTCGCGTGCCGCGGGGCCTTATAATAATAATAATTCTATATATTAATTAATAATAGAAA
>JABSTQ010008792.1:0-18763 GCA_013358835.2 Ixodes persulcatus
GGCCAAGATATATTTCATGAATATTTCCAACATAAAATTAGATACCTGAAACATTGCTATGTTGTTCGCACATTAATCATCCTTTTATAAAACGCGTTACATTAAGTAGCAAATGTTTGACCTTGTCCATCGAATTTAACATCCTCCCTTTGAGATGCACAATGAAGTAAAGGAATCTTCAGATATAACCAAGATACAACCAAATACCAAGATATCTTTCATGAATATCCCTAGCATGGAACCATCCTTGCTACGTTGCGACCTGGTGCGCTCAGGAATGGTCCTTCCATGAAGCATGGTACATTAAGTAGCAAATATTTGACCCTGCCCATCGGACTTAACGTCCATCCTTTTGAGATGCACGACAAAGTAGAGGAATATTCGAATATAATGACGACAAGATCTTTCTAAATCGCCTCCAGACTAAACGATACAAGTTAAGCTCACTAAACAGCACAAGCACCGACAAGATTATTCCGAAGCACCAGATCAGAAATAAAGGTCTAAGGTCGCCAAGGCTGAGCACAGCCTCCGGAACAGGTATTGCATTGTTCTCTTGACGGTATGCGGTCTTGAATTTGCTCAGTGACTCAGACCTCGTGTAGAGTCCGGTCTCAACTCCACGACTCGGGGTGTTCTTGACGTCGTCCAGGTACACAGAGGATCGCCTTATTTCGGGTCCTGTGAGGTGTGTCAGCACAAGATCAAGAGCTTCGACGTAACCTTTTCCCAGAAGCTCTCGTCTGGGAGCTTCGAAGTGCTCCGGGTGTGCTATGAAAATTAGGAAGGTGTCTTTTTTGTCGTCGTGAATCTTTATAGCCTTCGAATTGTCTCCGCCGTTACCAGTTATAAAGCAATCTGAACCTACCCTGACGAAATTGTTGAATTTGTTGTAATCTTGAAAGATCTCGTAGTCGATTGCGAGAGGCCCATTGCGATTGAGAAAACAAATACGGTAGTTTTTCCGCAAAATATAGGATAATGAGACGAACTGTAGAGGCTCGCTCTGGAACGGCAAAGAAGCAAGAAGTGACGTAACCAGACCTTTGAAAATTGTGGACATAACGAAAAGCGTCAACATGATGAGACCAACAACGAGTCGGGACGACTGAGTCCCAAGAAGAACGCTGTGGAAACGAACACCTTGTTGCAGAAGGGATGCCAAAATAGGGGATAAAAAAGTGAATATGTCCTGCGTGTTCTTATATAAAATCTTGTTGATCAAGAGAATGGTCAGGACAAAAAACACAAAGGATATCAGCAGCCCGGTCCATACTTCCCATGAAAACGGCAAGACGAGAACAGCTTCTTTCAAAACGCGTACCGGTCTTGGAACAAAAAATGAAAAACCAACCGGCGTGATGTACTGTACAATTTGGGTGTTCCTATAAGACTTTGTGGCATCCTTGCTAAGCGCTATTACTAAAATTGATAATCTGTCGCGTAATGTAAAATCGAACTTTTTGAGTTCGAGAAGAGATGTGCGATGTTTTAGTATTTCAATTGTAACTTTAATGGCTGGGTGTCCTACATAATCTCTGCCCCAAAATAAAATTATTTTGCTTCCATTAAGAGGCAGCTGTTTTGGGAGAGATGCGTGTTCGTTTTTGCCACATTTATTGTAAGTTCTCTCAGAGCATGCACGACATAATATTTCTTTGCCGCAAAGAGTTAGATTTGTTAGATCGTCGAGCATGGTTTTCAGAGGCTGAACTCGAAACTCGTCTTTAATGTGTGCACTGCCATTAGAGAGCGTTATTCTGAACTTTCCACTGGCTTTAAGAAATTCTGGCATGAGCGGAACGTTCCGGTGTGAACCACGTAATCTGGGTTTCCATGTCACACCCTCAGCAGTTATGACCGCTATCATGTAATAATTGCCTCTTGTGATTTCCACTAAATTATCCAAACGAAAATCATTAGTACATACAAAATATAAGATCGAAACGTAACTTTGTCTAAAGGCGCTGCAAAGTTCGCCACATGAGTAAAACTGAACTATTCGGTCAGTCCAGAGTGTCACTGTATTTAACAAAGGTTTCAAAAACGTCGTGAACATCGTTCCGTATGGTACGAGGGGCGTTCATAAAGTTCGTATTATCGGCACAAAAATTAAATAAAACGGAACAAAACAGGCATCAATATGAGCGCGCGTCCCTCTAGTTTCCGCACAGTATAAACCTCGCATGCTATAGTAGCTCGGAACGCCACCAGGGAGTCGAAACAAAAATGGCACCGCCCGTCGGTGCCAAGGACATGCAGTGATCCGCTTTTTTTTTTTTTTTTTTTTCATCTGAAGGGAAGTAATGCCGGGTATTCATTCCAATCTGGGAGCGTTGTTCGGTGAAAACGCCCCAGTTTATGACACTTTGGTTAAATGGCGCAAACGCTTCCAGTGGGGCCAAATAAGAGGAAAACATTTCAAGGACGGCGACCAAGTGATTGCTGAAGTGGAGCGATTCCTAAACACTCAAGACGAGGAGTTCTACAACAATGTCCTCCGGCATGTGGTGCATCGCTGGAAAAAGTGGGTAACTTTTGGTGGCTAACATGTAGAGAAAGTCTCAACTCCTACTCGAGTTTGATTGCTGAATCTCTATTCCTTCGTGACAATAATACGAACTTTATGAACGCCCCTCGTACGAGACATTGCGGCTGCACAAATGTGTCCAGGGGCCTGTTTTTTGGGTTGAATGATGACAAGAACTGGTCGAATAATTCCGATGAAATGAAGGACTTCAATGTCAACAACTCATCCGGCTTGCCTCCGCTTACTCCTCTTGGCAGTACAGTTGCTGTGATGACCGTCACCAGAAAAACCGCCTCGGGTTTTAAAACGCTCCGGGTGAGTTGGATAGAACATTCCAGGGCTGACATGACTCTCAGAAAATAACTATTGCGTCTTTCGACTGCCACCTAAATTTACAACGTGTGATGATATTTAAAACAAACTTTAGTATTCGTGTCTTTGAACACCTTTCTCACTGAGCTGTGCGTCCGCGCAGAATGTCGCAATGACACTTCGCATGAAGCATATTTGATAGAACAAAATATTTCTATTAAACTTAAGTGCGCTCGGTGTGCTCTCACACCCAGGAACATGAATTATTGAGTTGATCGGTTCGCCTCCTTTTTGGCCGATGATAGGCCCAGTAGGCTGCTCTCGCTGTGGATGTTGGGCATTTCTTTTTCATTTTTTAGCACTATCCACTTAGGTGCTAACTAGAAAATAATGGTGTTTGTACAATAGTGACAGCGTCGCCATGGTTATTTCTAAATGTCGCTTTAATGAAAGTACATCTAGATGCAGAAAATTGATAGGATTGTACCTGACGCCGTTATCCCGACCGGAAAAGTGGCGAGTGATTATAAGCTACAACATAGAAACTACAGGAAATCGTAAAAGAAAAGGTTTTTTATTTATTTTCTGGCTATGGATTGTTCCCTCTAAGCAGTTTTTGTCTAGAACAAGTACTGATTGTTATGTATTTCTTTTTGTCTTTTTGATCGGCGGCAGCGCCGTGTTGCTGCCATATATTTATAGCCGTAGCGCCACATGGCGTGCTTCAGGGTCTGAACCCGTCCTGGGTTGGGAAGTTTTATGTTGAGGGTCGCAGCTGGTGCGCCTTACGTCTCTGTTTCCCAAACTATCATTCGCGAACCAAAGGGAGGTCGCGGTAGATGGAATGGGGAGATTCGACGCGGCTCGGGTACATGAATATATTAGAGCATGGCTCCACTGTGGCGAAGTCGATGAAAACAAAGAACAGGTCGCAGCCCAACGTCGATCCGGAACCGAGAGTTGCGGTGTACCCGAACTTCGCCCTCGTTTTGAGGAACTGGTCTGACAAAGGAAACTTACAATTTATAAGAACAGTGATATAATGATTTATATTCAAATTTGCGATGTGCACACCGGTACGGTACTCGTTTCAAGATTCAAATACTTTGTAATCGACCACTTTTTGGACTTATTTTGTAATAATTTGAATGAAATAATTGCTAACTAATCGCACAAGAGATCGGATTATTTTTTGAAGTACTAAAAGTACTTGTAACCTTTACAAAGCTTTCCTCCCCTTCGTAATAGCGTCCCTTGCTTATACAAGTTTCCCACCAAGGAATGTTCGAATCAAGTCTCAGGCGGGAGGATAGATTACCGAAATCGGTTTATTAAGAAGATGAGTAGTTAAGAGTTCGCTGATTCTAATCCAATAAGGGACAGCACGAAAGACCCGTTTTAAACCGGCATAAATATATGTCGTTTTGAAAATGTGAACTAATCGAAAAGCAACGGTTATTTTTCAAGCAACTACAAATTACTTTTTTTTTTCTTTAGTAATCCAGCTAATTGATTATTTTTAACCAAGAGGTATTTTTCTTGTAATCAACTCCTTTTTAGTGCAACGTGTACGAAACAGGTGATGTACGATGGTTTCTAGTCAAGCTGATAGTAGCCCCGAAAAGAAAGAGCGGCGACACTCGAGGGCTCTTCCTTCTGATGTAGAATCAAGGGTCATGTTATCGTTTCTGCGCTTTGTTGGCCGCGTGAAGATTGAGTTATTTAGTTTAAAATCCCTCTTTAATTACCTATTTTGAACGTGACTTTAGGCTTTACTATAATATTTTTTTCGTCTTATTGATCGTAAAATGCAAACTCAAGCAGCGCGACACCTGTGGCGTTGCGGCCTACGAGCGAACCCAGCGACCCAGCGACTTAGATTCGTGTTACGGCATCGTCCTCGCCACGACAAAGCTGGTCGTGGTCGTGCGTTCGGTGTCAAGTGACCGGGAAGGTATATTACTGGACGAAACTCTTCAAGGAGCGAGTTTCTCTTTTTTCCAGCTCGTTGAAAACAGAAAGGACAAACAGAAATTCATCTCGAGGACAGTCGAGCACGCGTAGAACTTGTCATTCCGATCGCCGGTTTATCGCAATTTCCTAGCGCGGCTTACCCACACTCTAAAAAAAAAAAAAGGTGTCAAAGGAGAGTAAGTGCCCTAACTTACTCTCCTTTAACTCTCTCTTCATCAAAGTTACTCTTTCGCCACCGCTTCTTTGGATGATACTCTCCCTTAACCCTCCCTCGATCTCGAGAGTAACTGTAGCGAGAGTTCGTTTCCCCTCGCGATATCACGGGCTGTCGACAGATGGCGCCGCTATGGGTTTGGCGCGCATGTTCGACGCTGTTCGGCGCAGATATTTTTTTCTTTTTCTCGGTGAGGCCTTTTTTTCCTATCCGCTTTTTTTCTTTCTTTCTTTTTTTTTTTTGGTGGGGGGCGGTCCGGGGGGGGGGGGGGGGGGGGGAAGATGGGCAAGGATGTTTTAATAAGTGAATTGTACAGCCTGCCTTGACGGGTTTATATTTCAGTATTTATTAACTTAATTATTACCTGCGGCAGGAAGATTATTAGAGCGCGGACACTACTTTATCGAAGCAATGAGCCCTCAATGTTTTTGCTACGCAGATATATCAAACAATAAACATATATATCAGTATGTAAACGGGTGTATGAGTGGGTGCTGACGCGCGTGTGCGATCATGTTTCGTTACAAAAGTGCCTAGGGTTGCTACGTAGCCCAGAGATGTTTTTTGGGGCCTTGTTATATTTTGGGGGGCTCATTTCCTGCTCAGCCCGACCTCACTGATCGTAGGAACAGATATATATATAAAAAGTATTTTTTTCCACATTCGCATCAAAAGCAAGCGAAGAGGAAAACCTCCCTCCGTGACGCAAGAGGTCGGCTTCGCGCGGCCTATTGTATACGCCACGTGACGACCATTTCATAAAGTGTCGCCCTAAACATGGCGTTCGTTTCGAAGCCATGTATAGGTTCAAAGAACCTATACATGGCGGCAAGCCAGGTATATAGTACGTGACACTAAGGGCTCCCTTATTTTCATTGCCGTAGAGAAACTAAATACCGGAGCCAGAGCGTTTGGAAAAGGTGTTGGCGATGATTACCAAACTTGTTATGCGGTCTTTGTTTTGAGTCATTAAATAAACCTGGCTTGACTACTACTTTTTTTCAATCTTTACATTTTACTTTCCAAAGCGCGGGAGTCCGGCAGCCTTCTGCTCTGTTCAAGAAAAGCTCTGGGGGGGGGGGGGGGGGGGTTAAACCTTTTTTACTGTGCACCGTTTGCTACATCTCTAAGTGTTTTAACCTCGCTCTCCGAAGCTCCCTTGACAGGAAGGTTTCGATATATAAGGGAACATTCAAGACCGCTGCTCTTTTCCGCTGTTCATCAAAGAGTTCGTAATGGACAGCGGAAGCACCATGTAGCATTCCGGATCTCGATATTTGTGGTACGGATCTGACTGGTTTTAAATATAGATACATTAGTGTGGATTACAGAAGTCTTATTTCGCTGTCCAACAGAGCCACATTTAAAACTGCCAATGACGCGTTCACTTTACGTTCAGTTGATTCTACACTGTAAGCGATACCTCAATTATTTTGGGAAGAATGTGGACTGTTCTATGTCGCCCTACGATATGTTAAAAAGTATGCTAAGCGTCTTATGTTCGATGTCCCCGAGGTACGAAACACTGACGACAGAAGCTCAGTTAAGATGAATGAGCGAAATTGTCTATGTTCTGTGACTATAGCGGTAGCTTCCTCCATCTAGCATGGCCTTTGAAAAAACCTGTGTCTAGAGTGCCGTCTACGGTACTCTTGCCGAGTGTTCAAGTGCCCATGTCCGATGGCACTCTAAGCACGCATTGGAGTGCCGTCCGAAGGCCCTAAATGGGCTGTATACAGAAGACGTGGGTTAGCGTGTCCCGAGAAGCAGAGCCTGCCGCATCTGTGCGCTAAAGAAATCCGATTCACAAAAAAATTTTTTGACCATCGAAGTGCTTCGGAAGTGAGGGAAGTGTCGCAAGCGGCAATTTAGAGGATCCAGAGGAAATTAGAGGGTAAATAAATTTAGAGGAATTTAGAAGATAAATAAATGTGTCTGTACGCGACAGCCAAATTTATTAATAAACTCGGTCTTGGTACCAATCCAGCAAGCTGAAAGTCATGATGTGGAAAGATTTTGAACTTTATTTTGTTTTCCTGTGTGTTTGTTGGTTACCGAATCGTCAACAAGCCAGCACCGACCAACCAGCTCTTTTACGACGCCAATATTTTCTTGAAAAACCTTCAGGGATATAAATAAACACAAAAAAGATAGTGTGTGAATGGGCATGCTGCGGACACTAAAGTTCGTCGATGTTTTTTTATCCTTTTTTATGTATGGAGCATTAGTGCAAGCTGGGTGCAAGATGCGCAAGGAACGAGCGAGGCGCCCGTTGAGTCCGGATTCCCTGAATTACCACCTTCGGAAGCACACGCTGTCCTGAGTTGCCACACAAAGCCAAAGCCTTTAGTCACTGTCCCCCGTTTAATGGATCGGGGACTTTATGCCCCGTAAGCTGACAGCGCGGTGGAAACTACGTGCTTGTTAGACCGTTTGACTGTCAGACTCGCACCACGTGATCACCCCTTCTCCGCATACACACGCGGGGAGAGCGAAGTCAAGCGATAGGAGTCAGGCCACTGAATGGCGTAGCTTCACCGCATTGTCAACTTAGAGATGAACGAAGTAAGAGCTCACATCAACAATCACTTTTCGGTCGGTTATCGCCTGACATCACTTTCTGCGCGAGTTTGCAGAGAGAGTGTGATCATGTGGTTCAAGGTCAACATACCACTGCTCTGTCAAATACGCACTCTACATCCTCCCAGTTTTTTGTGGTCATTTCCTCCTGCAATCACACCGGTGATATGCACAGCCCTGTTTTAATACGCCATGCGCTGGAGAGCAGTTTTTGAAGTTCAGTTTAACCCAAGTCGAGTGGAACTAGAGGACATCAGGACGTCGTGAAGTCTTATTGCCTACCACAGCCCAGATGAAGCACACAAGCACAATTATTCCAGCTTTCTCAAACCTTCCACCTTGAAAGCAACTATACTCTGTTTCAGCTTGTGTTGTACCGCAGGAAACCCTACATGCGCGAGCTCCTTGCTCTAGGGCACATTTCGGCGGCACACGCTCTCGTGCACCAAGGGCAGCTGCCAACGCTATGAGCTCGCGCTTGTAGCCTTCGCTGCGGTACAACATAAGGTGAAACGAAAGATCGTTTTGTCCACGAGCAAGCTTTCCGGAACTTTAGAACGGATGCCTTGCGAACGATGCCTATACATAGGTTGCACTGACGTAATTTGGTCCTCCTTTCTGGTGGCCGAACTTCCTCGAGCGTAGCCTTTACTGTGCATATTCTACGAGCAGTACACGAGCGTCGCGAGCGAGCGGAAACGAGTGAGCACAGCTTCATTATACTTCGTTTCACTTTATCTGCGAGCGAAGCCAAAGCTAGAAGCGCGAGACCAGCGCTTTTTGCGTTTCAGCCCAGCTCGCGCGCTCGAGCAAAGCCTGAAGGCCCGGAGCTTTCGTGCTCGCGCTTCCAGCTTTGCCTTTGCTCGCACATAAGATGAAACGAAGTATAACAGCAGGTTTTGGCCACCAGAAAGGAGGAAGGATATGACGTCACGTGCAACCCATGTATAGACCTTTCCTATGTTTACAAAATCACAGTCCAGCGTGGGATCTTCACAGCCCAGCACGTGCGTGTCCGTCGCTTCGGAAAGCGAGCAAAGCACGCGCCATACGCACGAACGCTCAAAATGGCACCGGCCACAAGCTCGTTTTTGGAAAGGTCTATACTTCGTTTCACTTTATCTGCGAGCGAAGCCAAAGCTAGAAGCGCGAAACCAGCGCTTTTTGCGTTTCACCCCAGCTCGCGCGCTCGAGTGAAGCCTGAACGTACGGAGCTTTCGTGCTCGCGCTTCCAGCTTTGCCTTCGCTCGCACATAAGGTGAAACGAAGTATAGGTAACAGCGCTGCCATAATTTTTTTTTCTTTTTGTCTTTTGAAATTTTGTTCTTGATTTCACGAACGGTTTCGGGGATATGACCGAATACCGTTTTGGCATCTACACAGAACTCAGATTTAGTGAAACTATGGATGTGTCATTGATAATAAATATTTCATGCGCAATTATGCATAAATATATATTGGACAATGACCTCAGGACCGCTAACCTGAGGTTGTTAACGTGCATCACGCGCTATTGGGCAGGAGATCGAACTATAGGGGGCGCTTTATCGAGCTTGTTGTCCCCACAGCCCGGTGTTTACCAACACAGCATAACAAAGAAATTGAACCTGGCCGAGCACGGTCTGGGCACGAGCGCTTCGCCCTGACCAGTGCTTTGGTCGCACGAGGAGTGGCCTTCGAATCGTCATCTTCGATTTCTCGGATCAAAAACAAACAAGAAAATACGGTTTGTTGTCCCCACAGCTGAAGCGCGCCGCTAGAGGCGTGACTGTTCGATCTATTGGGCAGGAGATTGAACTATAGGGGGCGCTTTATCGAGCTTGTTGTCCCCACAGCCCGGTGTTTACCAACACAGCATAACAAAGAAATTGAACCTGGCCGAGCACGGTCTGGGCACGAGCGCTTCGCTCTGACCAGTGCTTTGGTCGCACGAGGACTGGCCTTCGAATCGTCATCTTCAATTTCTCGGATCAAAAACAAACAAGAAAATACGGTTTGTTGTCCCCACAGCTGAAGCGCACCGCTAGAGGCGTGACTGTTCGATCTATTGGGCAGGAGATTGAACTATAGGGGGCGCTTTATCGAGCTTGTTGTCCCCACAGCCCGGTGTTTACCAACACAGAATAACAAAGAAATTGAACCTGGCCGAGCACGGTCTGGGCACGAGCGCTTCGCTCTGACCAGTGCTTTGGTCGCACGAGGAGTGGCCTTCGAATCGTCATCTTCGATTTCTCGGATCAAAAACAAACAAGAAAATACGGTTTGTTGTCCCCACAGCTGAAGCGCACCGCTAGAGGCGTGATTGTTCGATCTATTGGGCAGGAGATCGAACTATAGGGGGCGCTTTATCGAGCTTGTTGTCCCCACAGCCCGGTGTTTACCAACACAGCATAACAAAGAAATTGAACCTGGCCGAGCACGGTCTGGGCAGGAGCGCTTCGCTCTGACCAGTGCTTTGGTCGCACGAGGAGTGGCCTTCGAATCGTCATCTTCGATTTCTCGGATCAAAAACAAACAAGAAAATACGGTTTGTTGTCCCCACAGCTGAAGCGCACCGCTAGAGGCGTGATTGTTCGATCTATTGGGCAGGAGATCGAACTATAGGGGGCGCTTTATCGAGCTTGTTGTCCCCACAGCCCGGTGTTTACCAACACAGCATAACAAAGAAATTGAACCTGGCCGAGCACGGTCTGGGCAGGAGCGCTTCGCTCTGACCAGTGCTTTGGTCGCACGAGGAGTGGCCTTCGAATCGTCATCTTCGATTTCTCGGATCAAAAACAAACAAGAAAATACGGTTTGTTGTCCCCACAGCTGAAGCGTATTGGGCAGGAGATCGAACTATAGGGGGCGCTTTATCGAGTTTGTTGTCCCCACAGCCCGGTGTTTACCAACACAGCATAACAAAGAAATTGAACCTGGCCGAGCACGGTCTGGGCACGAGCGCTTCGCTCTGACCAGTGCTTTGGTCGCACGAGGAGTGGCCTTCGAATCGTCATCTTCGATTTCTCGGATCAAAAACAAACAAGAAAATACGGTTTGTTGTCCCCACAGCTGAAGCGCACCGCTAGAGGTGTGACTGTTCGATCTATTGGGCAGGAGATTGAACTATAGGGGGCGCTTTATCGAGCTTGTTGTCCCCACAGCCCGGTGTTTACCAACACAGCATAACAAAGAAATTGAACCTGGCCGAGCACGGTCTGGCCACGAGCGCTTCGCTCTGACCAGTGCTTTGGTCGCACGAGGAGTGGCCTTCGAATCGTCATCTTCGATTTCTCGGATCAAAAACAAACAAGAAAATACGGTTTGTTGTCCCCACAGCTGAAGCGCACCGCTAGAGGTGTGACTGTTCGATCTATTGGGCAGGAGATTGAACTATAGGGGGCGCTTTATCGAGCTTGTTGTCCCCACAGCCCGGTGTTTACCAACACAGCATAACAAAGAAATTGAACCTGGCCGAGCACGGTCTGGGCACGAGCGCTTCGCTCTGACCAGTGCTTTGGTCGCACGAGGAGTGGCCTTCGAATCGTCATCTTCGATTTCTCGGATCAAAAACAAACAAGAAAATACGGTTTGTTGTCCCCACAGCTGAAGCGCACCGCTAGAGGCGTGACTGTTCGATCTATTGGGCAGGAGATTGAACTATAGGGGGCGCTTTATCGAGCTTGTTGTCCCCACAGCCCGGTGTTTACCAACACAGAATAACAAAGAAATTGAACCTGGCCGAGCACGGTCTGGGCACGAGCGCTTCGCTCTGACCAGTGCTTTGGTCGCACGAGGAGTGGCCTTCGAATCGTCATCTTCGATTTCTCGGATCAAAAACAAACAAGAAAATACGGTTTGTTGTCCCCACAGCTGAAGCGCACCGCTAGAGGCGTGACTGTTCGATCTATTGGGCAGGAGATCGAACTATAGGGGGCGCTTTATCGAGCTTGTTGTCCCCACAGCCCGGTGTTTACCAACACAGCATAACAAAGAAATTGAACCTGGCCGAGCACGGTCTGGGCAGGAGCGCTTCGCTCTGACCAGTGCTTTGGTCGCACGAGGAGTGGCCTTCGAATCGTCATCTTCGATTTCTCGGATCATAAACAAACAAGAAAATACGGTTTGTTGTCCCCACAGCTGAAGCGTATTGGGCAGGAGATCGAACTATAGGGGGCGCTTTATCGAGTTTGTTGTCCCCACAGCCCGGTGTTTACCAACACAGCATAACAAAGAAATTGAACCTGGCCGAGCACGGTCTGGGCACGAGCGCTTCGCTCTGACCAGTGCTTTGGTCGCACGAGGAGTGGCCTTCGAATCGTCATCTTCGATTTCTCGGATCAAAAACAAACAAGAAAATACGGTTTGTTGTCCCCACAGCTGAAGCGCACCGCTAGAGGCGTGACTGTTCGATCTATTGGGCAGGAGATCGAACTATAGGGGGCGCTTTATCGAGCTTGTTGTCCCCACAGCCCGGTGTTTACCAACACAGCATAACAAAGAAATTGAACCTGGCCGAGCACGGTCTGGGCACGAGCGCTTCGCTCTGACCAGTGCTTTGGTCGCACGAGGAGTGGCCTTCGAATCGTCATCTTCGATTTCTCGGATCAAAAACAAACAAGAAAATACGGTTTGTTGTCCCCACAGCTGAAGCGCACCGCTAGAGGCGTGACTGTTCGATCTATTGGGCAGGAGATTGAACTATAGGGGGCGCTTTATCGAGCTTGTTGTCCCCACAGCCCGGTGTTTACCAACACAGAATAACAAAGAAATTGAACCTGGCCGAGCACGGTCTGGGCACGAGCGCTTCGCTCTGACCAGTGCTTTGGTCGCACGAGGAGTGGCCTTCGAATCGTCATCTTCGATTTCTCGGATCAAAAACAAACAAGAAAATACGGTTTGTTGTCCCCACAGCTGAAGCGCACCGCTAGAGGCGTGACTGTTCGATCTATTGGGCAGGAGATCGAACTATAGGGAGCGCTTTATCGAGCTTGTTGTCCCCACAGCCCGGTGTTTACCAACACAGCATAACAAAGAAATTGAACCTGGCCGAGCACGGTCTGGGCAGGAGCGCTTCGCTCTGACCAGTGCTTTGGTCGCACGAGGAGTGGCCTTCGAATCGTCATCTTCGATTTCTCGGATCAAAAACAAACAAGAAAATACGGTTTGTTGTCCCCACAGCTGAAGCGCACCGCTAGAGGCGTGACTGTTCGATCTATTGGGCAGGAGATCGAACTATAGGGGGCGCTTTATCGAGCTTGTTGTCCCCACAGCCCGGTGTTTACCAACACAGCATAACAAAGAAATTGAACCTGGCCGAGCACGGTCTGGGCAGGAGCGCTTCGCTCTGACCAGTGCTTTGGTCGCACGAGGAGTGGCCTTCGAATCGTCATCTTCGATTTCTCGGATCATAAACAAACAAGAAAATACGGTTTGTTGTCCCCACAGCTGAAGCGTATTGGGCAGGAGATCGAACTGTTAGGGGCGCTTTATCGAGTTTGTTGTCCCCACAGCCCGGTGTTTACCAACACAGCATAACAAAGAAATTAAACCTGGCCGAGCACGGTCTGGGCACGAGCGCTTCGCTCTGACCAGTGCTTTGGTCGCACGAGGAGTGGCCTTCGAATCGTCATCTTCGATTTCTTGGATCAAAAACAAACAAGAAAATACGGTTTGTTGTCCCCACAGCTGAAGCGCACCGCTAGAGGCGTGACTGTTCGATCTATTGGGCAGCAGATCGAACTATAGGGGGCGCTTTATCGAGCTTGTTGTCCCCACAGCCCGGTGTTTACCAACACAGCATAACAAAGAAATTGAACCTGGCCGAGCACAGTCTGGGCACGAGCGCTTCGCTCTGACCAGTGCTTTGGTCGCACCAGGAGTGGCCTTCGAATCGTCATCTTCGATTTCTCGGATCAAAAACAAACAAGAAAATACGGTTTGTTGTCCCCACAGCTGAAGCGCACCGCTAGAGGCGTGACTGTTCGATCTCCTCCCTTAGTTTCACCGACGGTGGTTTCACCTCAGAATGAACCGCAGATGCTGTGTCAGTGCTTCTGCACCCGCGAGCGCTCGTGTGCCCACCGAGGCGTCATCCAAAACAATTAGCTCGCGCTTTTAGCACGTGTGACCAACAACGGTTCATGCTAAGGTGATACGAAGTATTCCACGTTCTGCAGCATGAGCTTGCGCTCCTCGTGCTCCCAGAGCCGTATATTAGGAGAGTTTGGACAATAGGCGGAGCAAAGGCCGCCGCCAGCGCCGAATATTCCCCCCACGCTTAGAGCGTAAACTAAATTTGTGACACAGCGTCGACCAATCAGGAGACCTCTACTCCATCTCACAAATGTCGACAGTGAAGACAAAGGCACAGGCGCGTGAGCCTAGCTCAGCGAAACGCTATTGTTTGTACGAGACGTCGTGCATAGGAGGCACTTTCCAAAGCCACGCGCTCGTGCCCATGCCTTTGTCTGCACTGCTAGAACAGCGTCCTGAGATTGGCTGAAAGAAAGCAGTGCAAATGGTGGGGTGCGCGAGCGTCTTGAGACGCGGAGTTCCGCTCGGCACGGCTCAAATTATACTTCGTTTCACTTTACCTGCGAGCGAAGCCAAAGCTAGAAGCGCGAGACCAGCGCTTTTTGCATTTCTCCCCAGCTCGCGCGCTCGAGCAAAGCCTGAACGCACGGAGCTTCCGTGCTCGCGCTTCCAGTTTTGCCTTCGCTCGCACATAAGGTGAAACGAAGTATAGTCGTGGCACAAATTTAGAGCACGCGACCACCGCTAGGGGCTGTTTCGCGGCCTGTGGTTGGCCCGAGATGCTCGCCTATTCAAACCAATGTATGGCCAAACTCTCTCAATAAACGGCTCTGCGTGCTCCTAGCTCCAACCATCAGCGACACGCGCGAGCTAGCGCGTAATCCTCCCTTTGAAACGACAATAGACCGATCTCACCAAAGGTTCAGAGCATGCGTGATGCCGCCATAACTTTAGTTCACAGGAGGCAGGCTGCAGTGCACGAGGCGGCTCGTGCCGTCTCGTGCTCTACACGCGCAGAGCTCCAGCGACGTTGTCGCACGTGCAAAGAGACTAAAGTTCCCTCGATGCATTGCGGCAGCGGTGGCACAGTCAAACTGGCTGGTGCAGTGATGTGATTGCTGCGCCAATTGCGCCAAACTGCGCCAAGGGGCTAACCCTGCTACATCCTGCTACATTTTGCCAGAATATGAGTAAAATGCGCTAAGCCTGCACCAAAGGACCAATTTCGGTCGCCTTTCAAAACCGAAACTAAACTGAGTACCCCAATTGAGCCTGCGTGGGTTATGTGGCGCAAGGGGCTGCCCGACGCAAAGTATTCTCCATCAATTGTCCATCCGGTCTTGCATGGTTTTCCTGCTGTCTCGCGTTCTCGTCGTGTCATAAGCCTCGTCTCGCTTCTTTTTTATTTATTTTTTATTTTCAACGATAGGTGCGGGTGTGTGCGGACGCACTGGCGATAGCATGCCGGGTACCAGCCATGCCGTCATGCTGTGAAACTAAACCATGTTTTTGCGCGGTAGGAGTTACCCAAGCAGCACCGCAAAGTGACTTTCGATCGGCCAACGGTTGGCCAGTGTCTGGACAGCTTGGCCACTTTAAGTTCTTGGCCACCGGAGACATAAACAAGGCCGGCAAGAGTCCGGCCACAAACTGGCTGGTTTTAGCTTGGCCGCCGGAGACATAAACACTGCCGGCAAGCGCCTGGCCAGAAGTGTTGATTTTCAGCTTGGCCGCCGTAGATATAAACGCGCTTGGCAAGGGTTTGGCCAGAAGTGCTGATTTTCAGCTTGGCCGCCGTGAACATAAACACGGCCGGCAAGTGCTCGGCCAAAAGTGTTGATATTCAGCTTGGCCGCCGGGGACATAAACACGGTCGGCAAGTGTTCGGCCAGAAGTGCTGATTTTCAGCTTGGCCACCAGAGACATAAACGGGATCGCCAAATGACTGGCCAGCAGTGCTGATTTTCAGCTTGGCCGCCGAAGACATAATCATGGCCGGCAAGTGTCTGGCCAGAAGTGTTGGTTTTCAGTTTCGCCGCAGGGACAGCCATAACCTGAACTTTCATCGCGTTGTCGAAACTTTGGCAGGACGACGGGCAGCGAGGGGAGCATCATGAGCGAGTGGTTGGCAGAATTGTAGTACGTGCACGCACGAACACTGTTAGCCCAAGCAAATGATAACCGTTTTATTCAGTTTTTTTTCGTTAGACTTGAAAGGCTATTGTCTTAACTAGCACTGTCGTGTGATATGTTCATTTTGGAATATTAAAAAAAGTGCGAAAATATTGTGCCCGTCGTCGTTTTTTGAAAATAAAATGCGAAAACAGCGCCGATGTCATCTTCGCGCTAACAATATCGCTCTGTCGCTGCGCGCCACTCTCAGCGGGAATACCACATCCGCGATTTTTCGGTTAGTGCTCCACATATTTACTTCCCAACTGCATTCTAAGAAAAAAAAGTTGTAGTCGGGTGCATCGGGCGCACATGCTCCCCTTTTCTGAAAGACTCACCCTCCGTTACCCAGCCAGTGTACTTGTTCACCGACCATGAGCCCTCTCCTCTACCTTAAAATCCTATAGGTGTATCAATGCACCCAGCTTAGTACACCGCCACGCTAGCCACGCGCCCCGATCAGCTTGTGCTTGGATCGGATAAGATTGGATCTTTCGGGCTTTTAGGGGCGAAGCTCCTTAGGGTCTAGCCTTGTCCATCCGTCCGGCGTCCGTGCTCACATCGATTGCCATCCCATCTGTCTTCTTACAACAACAAAAAAAATGTTTGCGCAGTCGACAGGATTCGAACCTGTGCTGGGAGACCCCAATGGATTTCTAGTCTGTCGCCCTAACCACTCGACCACGACTGCGGGACGACTAGGGGTCTCTGAGATGTGGTACTAACTCAAGAGCTGGGGATGTCACGAATGAAACGTTGCATGTAGCCGCTCAACGTCTATACAGGAGAGGGCGCTGCGGTCAATTGCGTATATAATGGCGTTAAACTTTGCATGCATTGGCTCAACGTTTATACACGAGAGGGCGCTGCGGTCAAATGCTCAAATGCGCATATAACCACGTTCCATGCAACACATTCTCTTTCTGACATGGACCGTTGATTTAAGCGGTGGAGAGGCGTTCCCACGGCTTCTAGCGGATCCAAGCTGATCCGCTAGAAGAACCACTGGCTCTGCATTTCACCGACCATAAAGCAGTAATAATGAAGTCGAAACGCAACCCGGAACTCAGCACTACCTATGAGCAATAAAAAAATCGGCACCATCAGCACTACCTATGAACAATAAAATCAGTATCATCAGCACCACCAGAGCTTCGCCCCAATCAACATCATTCACGACGTGGAGATGTTGTGATTTTGTTTTTTGGAGGAGCCTAAACATGACGTCTCTCATATATTCATTAAACTTAAGCTACTGTCAATAACGTTTTAAATAGGCGCCAGGGTAAATATTTCCTGAGCCACCGAAAGCTAATAGCTTCGGCTAAAACCGCAACAAAAACGTTCAAAATTGAACCACACGTAAAAGAGAAAGAAGATTAACAAGGCGACCTAGTTGGGCAGAGCGCTGATTTTGTTTTTGGCAACGTGGTTGTTGGCGGGTGGCGGGCAGCGCTGTGACGCTATTGACGCTATCGTGGTGATTGACGCCAGTGAGGCTCGGTGTACTAGAGTGAACAAGATGCTCACATTTAAGTCGCAACGATAAACTGCCGGCGCTCGTAGACTGCCAACAGGCGCCCAAAAGTTTGCGATGCTGCGCGGGCGTTGCTGACAGGCGCTGCTGCGTAGGGTACGCCTAGCACGAGAACGTTTTCGAGTTCGCACAGCAAAGGATTCTCAACGATAAAGCAGCGTCCTGCATCAACAGCAAGCTAACGCTGCTACAGACTCCAACGCTCAAATTTTAGCAGAGCGAACGTGGTTAGTCAACGTAGTCGCGGTCAACGCAGTCGCGGTTAATTCTTCATTTTATATGATAATGTGGGTTATACGGCGCAAAATGTAGGATCTTCAGGCTTCCCGTTTTTGGGGCCATTTTTGGGCTCGAGAGTTCCCTCGGGATTATGGAGCTGTCCTGTTCACTCGGTATTGACAGCAGAGTAGACGCTATGCTTGTTTCAGACCAATCGTGTCTCCAGGTAGGATAACGTGACTACAGTTTCCAAGAGAAAGAAATAAGGCAGAGCACGGCACCTGCCTGAAGGCGAAGGCCACCGATAACTTCCACTGCACTATCTACTTTGGGTCGAACTTTCAAGAGGATATAGGTCACAAAGCCTCTCGTTGTGTTCATTGTTGGGATGCCCCTGAAGATGAGCCTTTGTGAGCGCAACCCCCTTTTGACCTTAAGGGAGCTGTTACTTTCCTACCCCTTCTCTTTTTTTCCCCTCTCTCCCTAAGCTGAAAGCGTCAAAGAATGTGCGAACTCGCCGGACCAATCAATGGGAGACATTTTTATCACTTGACTCCGCTCTCTGGGCGCGGGTAACGTCAGGAGCGCGATCACGTTGTAAAGGTTTCCCGGATGACGCAATAGCTTTTTCCGATCCCGGAATGCCTGCTTCCTGGCCTAGTTTCTTGTGTGCTATGCTGCGACCAGCGGGGCTGCCGTAGATTTCGTCCGCGACAACGCATCAAAGACTACCAGTATTTGAAAAGTCCTACGCGTATATCGGCAACAAGCGATTTCTTCAAAGATGCCTAAGAAATTCTTGTGACGCGTTTAGTGTTCGTTCGGCAAATGACGGGCAGAAAGGGGTCCGTTAAGATTCAACACGATGTGGCAGACATCGTCTTCTCGTTTTTGTGTCGTTGATCTGCAGTGCCCATATTGACATATATCTCGGAATACATCGTTCAAGTCCGCTAAGTTTATGGTTAGTACATTGAACCCGAATTGTTGGAAACGAGTGACCGCTGTTTTACGGGGATTCTTCAAGATTATTTATAGAATCAGGCACTGTCTATTCTTCCCGCAGACAGGAAAATAATTTCCCCGAAATTCCACCCGCAGTCGCCTCCCAATAGCTGGCTGAAATCACGCGAAAACTACCAGAAAATACTGACTTTCTTGTTCTCCCGTCATTTTGAGGAAACATGTTTCATAGGCGACTTTTCGTGAA